>CAEFZY010029341.1:0-12546 GCA_903066815.1 Brachyrhaphis roseni | reverse complement strand
ATGGATGGATGGATGGATGGATGGATGGATGGATGGATGGATGGATGGATGGATGGATGGATGGATGGATGGATGGAGGTGGGGGCTGTGGGGGGGGGAAACAAGAAGTCCATACAAGCTGCTTCTAAACACACTCAGTGTATCTCTTTTAATCCTTTTTCCACTCCCCCCTCCATTTCTTTTCATGGGACCTATCATCACCATTCCTAGGTTCTATTTATAGGACACCACTGTCCCCCTGTCCCCCCTGCCTATGTGCAGGGTGTGTTCGTGTGCGTGTGGGGGTGGGGGTGTGTGTGTGCGAATGTGTGTGAGAGAAAGTATGTGTATGTTTTAAGGAAAACCTTAAGAAAGCATTGTCTCTAACTCTTAATCTCAGCGTGATTTGACTCATTGAACAGAATCTAGGCGGAAGCCAGGTGTGTTTGTGTGTACATAAAAGGAAGGGTTAAATGAGCTCGATTTATCCCACCTTTCTTGTCGTTTCCGGCATGCGTGTGGGTGTGTGTGTTGACTCCTAACTGACTCCTAAACCACAAAGACCTGGCAATACACAAATCATTCCTAGGAAAGTGTTTGTTTTGGGGTATTTTTTTATTATTATTTTTTGCTTTGGCTGGAGATGTGCCTGTACATGTGCCTATGCTAATTCTGAAGAGTCGGACGGGAAACGCTGAGATTCCTTTTATACCAACGCGCAGTTTGGTGCTGAACAGCTGTTTAGACGTGCACTGCGGCATGCAGGCCCTTCGAGCCTGATGGAGGGCTGTGGTTATTGATTTATAAGCCCTGGTTTGTGGTCTAATCACCAACTGACACGTTTGGTCATCACACTATAAACTATTAGTTAAGGCAGACATGCCATTAGCACTTGCAGTGAATAATGGACCACTTAAATAAATATCTAAGCGTTTCCAAGAGATGAATTGATGCTGTAAGTACAGTTGAGACCTAATTTTTATTTTTATTTAATTTGATTAAAAATGTACATTTGACTAGACTAACATTTTCCTGGTTTAGGTCGGCTAAGATTATGAAAATTGATGTCCACACAATAAGAGATTTCAATCATTTTTTTCACATCACAGCATTTTGACAAAGAATAAATTATGATGTCATGACTTTGAAAGCTGCTGGTGGGTGAAGTACAGGGACACCTGTAGATATATTTTAAGACATATTTTAAGTAAATGTTTTGTGTCTTCACTGAAAAATAAAAAATAGGTCAACAAAAACCTGACTTGTGGCCTCCACTATGAGATTGTCCAGCCATCTTCAGGAAGGGGAGAAGTTCTGTGTACTAGAGATTAACTTATTTTGGAGCGAAATATGTGTCAATCCAGAAAACAAAAAGTAAATATATTGTGAAGATGCTGACTAAAGCTGCACAGTGGAAGCAAGCCTTCTACCAACACGGTCTGAAAGGATGAGAGAATGAGTCATTACTCTAAAGGCAACTTAAAATGCTGGATTTCAGATTGTAAATGGACTCAGGGACAAAGACCTTGACTTTGGAGACATGTCATGTGGCATGATGAGACAAAAACTGACACAAATGGGTCTTCAAAATGGACAATGACCCTGACCATAGCCCCCAATTAGCTACGAAGTGGCTTAACAGCAACAAAGTCAACGTTTTGGAGTGGCCATCACAAAGACCTGATCTCAGCCTGCTGAAATTTTGAAAACAAAGGCAAAGCAGCCTACAAACCTGACTCGGTTTCACCAGTTCTGTTGAAAGGAATGGGCCAAAATTCCAGCAAAAGATTTGATAAATTGAAAATACCTGATAGATTAACTTACTAGTTACGTTCACATTGAAAAAATATAAATAATTTCGGCAATAATCAGCCGATCTAAAACTAATAATTTTATTCCAATTTAATGTCAGTCACTGAAAAAAAAGGTTTAGACAATAGATGAACTAATAAACTTGAAGAAGTAAAGTTGAGAGCTTAGTCCCAAAAGGTCTTCTTCAGAAATACTCCATACTCAGAAATGGAGTATTTCTGAGTTACCTTCCCAATAACTCAGAAATACTCCAAATAGTTTGGATGTATTTTTTCTTCTTTCCTACTTATGGAAAGTTTTTGTTTATATCATAGGTTTGTGGTGTATTTATATCCTAAAGGAAAAAGATATAAAACTTAAGACATTTCACAACGAGACATTAACATACATGGAAAAACCTTACGAAAGCTTTATAGCACAAAGTATGATGGCCACCGTGTAAAAGGTTTACAGTATTCGCTTATGCCGCAATAACTAACCAGTACATCATTGAGAGAGAACACAAAACCTTTTGCAAGGTAATGCAAAAGAAAAGAAAATTCCCCATGATCCTCAGGGGGCTCCATAGTTTGTCACAAACTTACCTTCCTAAAACGTAAAAAAGAAACAAAAAATTAGAACTTCATTTAAATTTGTAAACATAATGCAACAACTTTCTCTAATCAGATTCAGTTTTATTTACCAATAAAATTGTATATATAATAAAAACAAAGTACACCCACACGATCTAACATTATTAAAACATAATTTCAAAAACCCCACACATACCAAAGACATATGATACTTATTAACAGGACTATAACCTAAAGAGGCAAGCTTCTCTATTTGCCATGAAAGTAAAATGTTAATCATTGTAAGACCCAGAAATGTAATCTCCTCAACTGCTACCCCCAGCAGCCTTTTGGCATGCAGCCCATGTAATCACACTTCCGCTACCGTGTGCTCTAGAGCATGTGTTTGCTGGTTTTGCACCCAACTGATTTGGAAGAAACCTTTCCCCACTGAGCTAAATATGTTAAATACGATTATACTTTTTTAGAAAAGTATAATCCCGCAGTTTTAAGTAGTATTTTCAGCACCGTTATGTAATCTGAGGCGAACTGTGAACTGTTGCAGAAAGTTTTATTTGTAATCCCATCTTTTGTGTAAAGTTTAAACCACAGGACTGTCGAAGCTGAATTGTGAAAGTAGTTCAGTGTTCATGGCATCGTTGTAGGAGCCTTTCCAAAGCAGCATATTTATTTATTCAGTATTTATTTATTGAATTACTGATTCTTGTCATTTTGGCGTATTTTCTTGTCTCTCAATGCAATTTTTTATGCTTCTGTTCACTGGGTTCAACATGGAACTCACAAGTACATTATTTAGAGTCACTGGCTTTAATAGCCATGGTTAAAACACATGAATACAAAACATCAGTTTTAATTTAATTTATGAAGATTGTCAGTAAAGACAGTAGACAGTAGAAACATTTTAAAAAAAAACTGAACCCTTTTAACTGATTAGATTACAGATCTGATACAAATTTAACATTATTTACTTCCATTGTGTACTTTATGTTATTATGTCTTTTGCTTTACTTTTTAACGTATTCATCAGTGTGTTATTGCACACAATGAGAGATTGTGGGATTTTTATGAAGTGCTTCCTAAAGATGACCCTTCACTTACTGTTTTCCTTTTATCTTAAGTATCTAATATTTATGCTTTGTGGCGGTTTTGTAGTCAGGAAACAAAAAAGAAGTAAAGTTGAGAGCTTAGTCCCAAAAAGAACTAAACTGTGCCTCAAACATGATTTCTTGATCCTGGTGTTGCATTGTACTGCGACATTGTTCGTGTCAGAGCAGCTCCAAAAATCACTTATTTCTGCTGTAAAATTGAAAACGTTGTTCACTTCCTGTTTGCATAACCTCATAGCCGCAGCTGCAACAACACACTAACAGTCTGGGACATCTCAGTGGGTCATCAGGAGTTGCCTTTTATCTCAAAACCCAAAATGCGGCAGAATAATACAGGTTGCATATAGGTGCTGTAAAGGAACAGAGAAAGATGAGAGGTGGGCTCAGTGCCCAGTTATAGGGAGATAGTGAGGATTTGGATGAAAAAGAGATGAAGGAAAACATCATACAAAGAGGAGCAACAGGAATAAAATTAGGAAGAAAGAGCAAATAAAAACAGAGGGTGTGTGTATCGTCATTGTGTGTGTGTCTGACTGTGTATGTGTGTGCAGCTGTGCCGAGTCGGAGCGAAGGGAGGCGTGAGCAGAGGGGGTCCATTGTGGGTCTTTGTGTGGCTCAGATTGTCCTCTTCTCTGGGAAAGTGGAAACTCAACACTTCTCTCCAGAGGTCTGGTTACCAGGTGAGAGAAGAGGAAAGAAAAGAGAGAGGCAGAGAGAGAAAAACAGAGTGAGAGCTGCATAGGTGTGGAGAGAAACAGACACGGAGAAGGGCAGAGGAGACTGGAAGACTCGGAGCATGGGAAGTAAAGCAATAAAAAGAAAGAGAAAGAGCAAAACAACGGGAATAAAAATAGAAAGACTGGATTTTAGTCTCATATAGCCAGTTAAAATAAATATCAGAATTAATCGAAATAAACATAAGTTGTTCCAAGTCTTTTACCAATTCTAGTCTGCCCAGAGTGAAATATACTGGCTATCAGCATAAGCATAACAATAGGAATGCCTATTACATTATTTTAAATTCGATGTATAATAATAATAATAATAATAATAATAATAATAATAATAATAATAATAATAATAATAATAATAATAATAATAATAATAACAATTATTATGGAAATGTAAAAGGAAGTAAAAAATAATTATTGGAAACATTCAAATAGAAAAAAAATATATATTAATTCTGACCTAAAATTATTCTGATTCATTGTTATTTCTTCAGTGGTTTCTTCCAGAAAAGTGTAAGGTGTAGCTGTTGTAAAACACCTCCCCCAAGTGGCCATTTGTGAATCTTTCTGGGAAAATCTCAAGATGTTCATAAAAAATGTTGAATTTCTCAACTAATGCTTGTTTTAATCACATAAATTAACATTTTCTGCAGCAAACAACATATCAAACTACAGGATAGTAGCCATGCAGCCTGATGCAAAGACATTTTGCTAGCAAATGTCAAACTTGGTAATGTTTTAATTATTGTTTACTATCAAACATTGACAAAAACATAATTTTAAAGCCAATTTAAATAGGGCCTACTCCTAAAATCAACTTTATCAAGACAGCTCAATACAAAAGCTTTAAGGTCACTAGCAAGCTAATTTTCCCTCAACAACTTGTCTTCCCTTGCCCTTCTTTTCTCTGTACTTTTTTATACCATTGTTTTGCCTACTTTCCTTTGAAAGTTTCAAATTAAATGAAATCTTTGTTTGTATCAAACATATTAAAAACAAATTTCGGGACAGGAAAAAAAAAAATTCTCCTTTGGTTTAACTTTTCCCCCGCATGGGAAATGAAACAATCAGAACACATGATGTATCTGAAAATGTCTATTTATTGACTCTGTTCTTTTTTCTTTTTTTACAAACTATATGTATTTATTTATATATGTATATATTTTACAAACAACTTAAGCCCCAAACACCAACACTTCAACAAAGCATAAAGAGGGAATACAACAGTCCACGTTAAAGAAAACAGGAAACAAATAAATTTTCCAGCATTTGTCTTTTGTGGTAACTTTAAAATTTGAAGTTACCATCAGGTATAAAGTAATATCTGAGCTAGGATTACTAGGAGAACAAGATTTAAAAAGGACATAGTTTTGTTTATTTACCTGTTACAAAACCACAAGAAGAAAAGACAGAATGTTGAAAGAATGTTGAACTCAAGATAATTTTTCAAGAAAAAACTTTAAATGTCGAAAAATGTTGAGCTTGCAATAATTAAACCAAGATAATGGCAAAAAAAAAAATCTGCAAAAACAGGAAAAGGGAAAAAATGCAAAGCAGAAAAAAATAAACAGAAAAAAGGACACAATAAAATAAAAAAATGTGTAAACAAGCTGCTTTGATAAAACAGCAGTTTCACTATTTTCTCTTTTTTTTCTTCACACACACTTTCAACATTTTGACTCATCATGAAATTAACATTTGTCTTTATCACCGTTCTAGTTTATTCTTAATATTTTAAAGATTCTCGAATGAGAAACATTTTTTAACACTCCATCACTTTGAAACAAACAAACAAACAAACAAAATCTCCAACATGTACTTAATCTCTCAAATGAATCTTGGTAAATTTTTTAAAATTACATATATTTAAATCATATCATCACATGCATCATGATATCAACACTTTGTAAAACAGGAAGAATTTGTACTTATATATATATATATATATATATATATATATATAAAAAACATTTTTTACAGGTCATCATAAGAATTAAAGCAGAGTTCGCTGTTACCTGATTTTGTTTCATGTTACAATCAAACAGGCTTAAATTTAAAAGAAGAAAAAAACCCTTTGATGAGACTCGGCACTAGTGTGGACGTGTCTCTTTGTGTAGAAATGAAAGGGATGCAGAGAGGAGAATGCAGGAGTAACCGCGTGTGTTTGACATGAGTGTTTTTTGTGGATGGTTTCTCTTTTTCACCCCCTCCTGTCTCCCCTGATGTTGTCTGGAGTGGATTGTGGAGGCGGCAGCTCTGATAACAGCTGCTTCTGACAAACACTATGGGTGCCACTTGGGGATTGAGTGTGTGTGTGTTCACGTGTGTGTGTGATTTCTATAGTAGCTGGGACACTTAAAAGGAGTCTGATTATCCGTCCAATAGCTGTTTGACCTGTTTTAAACACATGTTACACAGCCACTAGTGATTAGCCCTCTTTTTTTTTTTTTAAGTATCAAAGAGTTCTGTTGATATTTAAAACTAGATACAAGAAGTTTCTTCCTATTTGTACGTCAGAGTCAAGACTACCATCGATTTCCGACAAAATAAAACACACAGAAAATGAAACAAACGACTGGCGTCGAACCTTTACAAACACGAGAGGCCGCTTACACACGCCTGCAGGAGTGTGTGCATGCGTGAACGCTTGAGCTGAATGTTCTGCATTATGCATGCATGTGTGTACATGTCTGTCAACAGATGTGAGCAGCGGATGCCGCACGCAAGGGCGCCGGCTATCACTGTCCTCCGTTGTAGGCGTAGTCCGCCTTGTTGTGCATGACCAGTCTGTTGTCGACAAAGTAGAAACTGTCCGACCGCGTTTCATAAGGACACTCCACCATCTGACGAACTGCAAGACAGACAATATGTGCATGTTAGCAAACCAGCATTGGCGTTTTGGCCTCAAATGACAGTGGATTTTTTTTCTCTTAGGATCTTAGATGACATTTTCAGCCCTACTCATTACTTTCTTGATACAGTGAAAACATATTAGCTAAGCGAGAAAACGATATGTTAAAAGATTTGCCTGTATAAGTCAGATCTTGACATCACTTTTCTGCAGATATTTCTTTTGTGCTCAGGCTTTAAATAGAATAACTGCAAAAATCAGAGGATGCCTGTCTGGAAAACAACCATATTTAGACAAAGGGGTAAATCTAGCAATCCAAATGTTGTCCACAACAATGTGGTTCCATATTTATATAAATCAAATCAAATTCCACATTTTTCCAAACTGTGTAAGAACTGTCCATGTGCAGTGGACGGCAACTGCAATCAGGTTAGTTCTTGGGAAAATTGAATTTGGCTCAATTGAAAACAAAAAGCATTAAAAAAAAAACAGACTGGTGCACTTCATATCATTATTTTACGTTTGTTTTGTTTTTTTCAGTGGAACAGTACAGTTTAAATGTCACAGTAACAGCATAGAAAGTTATGAATTATTTTTCATTTTCATCACTGAAACCTGCGGTTTCGACAAGGGTGATGAACTCTGTCAGTCTGCTCTTCCACAGGCTGTACTTTTAAGTTTTATTTTGGAATGCAGTATTGCAACATTAGTTTTACCTATATCTAATCACCAAAGATTTTTAAAAATGTTGGCCATTCCAAAGTTCTAAATAATATGACAGGTAATGAACTAAAAGGGAAGCCTGTGATTTACTGAGTTTGTATTTCACAGAAGAATTATGATGCTCATCTGTTGCCATCAGCTAAACACAAAACCTAAGCTTGTATAATCATCTCTAAAGAATAAACTACAAAAATACTTCTTCATTTCATTGTACCTGTACAAGTCCAAGCCTGCTGAACTCAGCTCAGCTCTCCAATACTTATCTTGTATGAAAGGTAAAAGTGGTAAATGGTAAAAGCTAAATGTTTAGCCTCGTCTTTCTTTTTTTTTCTTTCAACAGGACTCACCCAGGGTCTCAGAAAGCTGGGGGAACTCATAGATGTGTTCACAGGTGTTACGGCTGCTTGGGATGCAGAAGCCGAAGTCGAAGTCGAAGCTCTTGAGCAGGTGATCACGAAAGTAGTGCCTCTCGATCATGCGGAAGTTGTTTAGGGGCCGGTTCCCGACTGTGAATTCCACCCTGATCGAATGGAGAAAAGAAAAGCTGAGATGTTACAGCTGTAAAATGTTATTATCATTGGTGCACGCTGAATAAAAATAAGGAACACAATGCTTGATTGCTTTCAAGCTGCATGTGTGAGTCACTCACGTAGCTCCAACAGTCCTCAGTCGCAGGAAAGCCGGTGTAAACTGGTAGCGAACAAATCGACCCGCCGTGCCGTCTCCTTCGCTGTGCTGCTCATCGTCGTCTGACAGCAAAAACAACACAATTTGCAGCACAATAAACAGGTTTGGGGTTAAATTTCCAAACAGGCTGTGACCTATTTATTGCTGTCAGAGGAGCCAAGCCATCTATTTTTAAGTGAAACCGAACAGAAATAGAACAGTGCAAAGAACAGTGAAATATAGTACCTGAATGCGGAGGTTTGGCAATCTCAAACAGAACGGTGTTGGTTTCCAGGTCTCTGATTTTAAAACGTACAAAGTCAATGTTGTAAATGTTGTCTTCAGGTTTACAGAGGTATCCTGCAACCATTGCACACAGAGGACAGGAGTTACAATGTTTGGATGAAAACAAGCAAATATAACAACAATATTTATAGGAATAAATCAGACAAAACATCTCTGACTCAGTTAGGATTACAAAAAATACTTCGGTCGCTAAATGCCAAAATAACGAGAAAGGCATTTGTTTTGAAAATCCATTTCCTTAGTATTTGGTCGGCCTTTTACGTTTTCTGATTTGGTTCAAATGTCTCAGGTATTGGAAACAAGTCTCTGATAATAGTTTACTGGAACGTTGGGCCAATCCTCTTGAAACACCTTTTCTGCTTTGCCTTCAAGTTTGCATTGTTGTTAAGATGACTTCAAAACATTGACTTTCTCATCCTTATACCGCTTTGAAACTAATTGTGTTATGCTTAGTGCTTAGTGAAGATGTTGCCTTGCTATTTATGGATGGTCTTTCCTTATGATGCCAATGGAATGCTGTTCTTTTTTTTTCCCCAGTTATCTTCATAAAGCAGATAGGCTGAATGAATATTAATGGTTTCTGGACATGTCAAATCTGGTAGGTCTGCTTCTTTTCCCCCTGTAACATTAAGACTGACACAACGACGATCTACTTCTAATTTTCTAAAAAAAAAAATTTTCTTTCCTTTGTTATAGCTGGACTCAGTTTGGAAGGCTAACAGGTGAATAGGCAGACTTATTTCTTCGTACATGGGAAGCCGACATCATACCAAAACTCAAAGACATGGACGAAGGTATTTATGTGGAACCAGGGATTTGTGATCTTTGTAAACAAAATCTTAAAAATATAAAACTAAATTCAGGTCCTAATGTTAAAACAGGAGAAAAGTTTACAAAGATACTTTTGTTGGAAGAAAAAAAAACAACAATAAAATGTTTGCCTACATTAGAGGAAAGTTTTTTGTGATGGAAAATCTTTAATATAATATCAGCCAGTGATAGGAAGGTAAATTGATTATTATATAAAAAGGTGAATGATTTGTATTTGTAATGGCCCACAACATAAAGTACAGATTTTTACAGTTCTGATATTTTTTTGAGACTTGTAACATGCTTGCTTTGTTGACAGATCTACTGCCTCCTGTTGGTGCAAGTCATCTTAGTGCCAACACAATATCCTGCCTTTTGGATTTTGTGGTGGTAGGTATTTATTTTTGACAAATTGTATTTTTATCAGAAATTTTACAGAGTGCCTGATCATTTCACTAACAAATTTGTTTTGTTATTTTTCTGGTCTTTTGTCTCTAACCCTGGTACAAATTAGCATTGCTCTGCTTCAAGAAGTCATCATCCCCAGCTGATCTACATCTGTGACCTGAGTTCATTGACACAGTATGACACCGATACCAAGAACAACAAAGTCACCAGTTATGAAACATCTGGTTTCATAAATGCTATGGACCAGCTTTTCAAACTCTACTTGGTGCGCCCTGTCCACCACAACCCTGTCTTTACATTACATATTTACAATCAACTGTTCTCCATACAAAGAAAAGCACATGTACTGGAACTGATTGGACAACTTGAAGCTGGCAAGTAAAATGTTCAATTGTCCAAAATGTAGAGAGACCGCTTTCAAAGAGGTGTGGGGCTTCAAGATACAATATCTGATACTTTGGTTGACGACTACTGGACTGTAAATGCATGTTGCCATTTGACTGCAAAACAGATGAATGTTATTTTTCATCAGCTCGATGATTTTTGTAGCCATGTGTTTTACGTACCTGTTCACAGAATGTTACGAAAAATATATTATACAGGCAGTATGGATTTTAAAATCTGTGGTGTTGAATAACTTTAGAAAATGGGTATATTTTGTTAGCTTGACTTTGAAGAAAAAAGCATGTTGACTGGTGAACTAATTGATGATTAGAATTTTACTTGTACATATGAGCTACATATTGTAGCTGTCGCAAAACTTATTGTTGTAACATGTATTTAATTTTAATAAAAGTATGCATTTTTATATTCTCATATAAAAATGTCCATTTTATTTGACCTAATCTATGAAAACACATTTTACACGTGTGTGTCAAAATGACACATTTTAACACGTTTGTGCTGATTTCAATGACACAGCAGTTGTGTTAAAACAACATACACATTAGTTGTGTCAATAACGACACAACATGTTTTGTCCCTGAGCTGATTTGGCACGTGTTAAAATTTAACACGTGTTGTTTTTAACACATATGTTTTAAGAGTGTAGAGTCATCTCTTGTCCCGTTACATGATACGGCTTGGACTGTTAGCAGTGTGCCGAATGCCATTCAGTCACTCAATGATATTCCATTAAGGACTTTATGAAGTCATGGCGAACCCCTGACTGTAAATGATCTGAACAGCCATGACATGTTGTTTTTATTCTGTTGTTAGAAAGTTTTTAAGGTCATGTCTACATGGGTTATTTTGTTTGAGAAAATGATTTCTGTTCTTGTGTAAACCAATCAGTTATAATTTTGGTGGGAGTGTAAATAACCCCAACTTATTTGTTGTACTCCCCTTTAAAGCGCTTATTGCCTTTTTGTTAGTTACCTTTTTTGTTGGTTTTTGAATTTAATGCTTTTATTTTGATGAGAGAACTTCCGCTGTTTATGTTGTGCAGCGGCAGCTTGGCGACAGAAGGAATGGAAAACAAGTTGCAACAAGGTTGTAAATGTATCTTATTATTAGCAGCTATGACTAAATAATAGTCATACTACTATTTACAAAATAGTATGACTATTTTGTAAATAGTCATACAAAACAGTATGACTATTATTTAAGAAATGTAATTAAAAAATGTATTTCAGACATTTTGTGATTAAATGTCAGAAATACATTTATTTCTGAGTCTTTATTCTGAAATAAAGGCTCTAGTAAAGAGGGTTATGAGAGAAGGGATTAAAACCCAGGACTTTAATGTTTTATTCACACCTAAAGAGAATTTAGAGGCCAATTAACTAAACAATCATGATTTTAGACTGTGGCAGGAAGCCGGAGCGCCCAGAGAGAAACCTGCAAACAGGAAACCTGTCTAATCTTTTTACCCTTTCATCCCATACATTTACTGGAGTTACTCTTAATTTGTTCGCTTTTCATAGACAAATATGAAGGCCCTTCTGAACATGTTCTCACTCCAGCGGCTGTCTGCAGTGAAGACATGTTCATCAACAGGCTTCGGTGTCTGCAGTCCGTGCATTACAGTATGTAGGTATAGCACTGGGCTGGGTCGGAACCATGACAGAGGAAAGGTGGTATCGCTCCGGGATGGTGGACGGCTGAGTGGAGAAGACCCGCACAACACAGGATGGATGACGCCTCAATAAACACCGTTTTCCCGAGCGAGACACCTTCTGGTGACGCTCAAGTTGAGGATTGATTGAAAAGAGGCATTCACCCAACTGTATTGGAAAACGTTGGAGAACTTAAAGAAGTTCTCTGTGTCTTCCATGACAGTTTGTCCCTGCTGTGCGGCTTCTGTCCTCACCACATCCAGGTTGTCTGAACCAGCTTGCTGCTCCGAAAGGTTAACGTCCCCGTCGGGATTGGTTATCTCTTTCGGAGCAGTGAAAAAACTGTCCCCAAAGACTTTGCTCTTGTTCTCAGAGAGAGCTACCCCAGTCAGGGTAGCCTCATCTCTGGGAACAGTCACAAACATGCCACTGGTTGGGGTTTCAGAGTTGTTTGTTAATTGAGCTTCCCTGTTCGGGGAACAGTTAAGCTCAATTACAACAGAGACTTCACAATTCAGAGACATG
>CAEFZY010029338.1:0-11048 GCA_903066815.1 Brachyrhaphis roseni | reverse complement strand
TATATACTGTTTATATATATATATATATTTATGTATAATAGTTAATTTATACATGTATATACTTTTTTCCCCAAAATAAAGCAAAGTTTAATGGATTGAATTTCACTTAAGAAGACTGGCCAAAGGTTTATAGAACCAGTGGTTCCTATGCAGTCAATATAGTCACCCCAAGAGAGAGCAGTTAAAGTTACTACATATGTAGAGTGGATCCCATCGTGTGTTTGAGAGCAAAAATTGTCTGGGAAAATTTCCCATTACTCAACTATGTTGATGTTTTCCAACTCTGAACAGACAGCAACATCTGCCTACACAAAATCTATAGAGCAGGCTTTATTGTGCAGATGAGTGAAACCATTTGTGCCTCTGGCAAGTATTTGTTCATAGAGAGAAGGGAATGTGATCTCTGTCTGTAGAGAGAATGATGTCATGCCTTGGAGAAGCCCTTTGGGAACTTCGAGTCTGATGGTGTTTGTGTGAAGCTCCTCTTTAGCACATAATCTAAAAAAGATTCAGAATTTTAATTTCAGGAGATAATTAAAGTTACTCATTTTTATATGGTAAGGTTACAGAAAAGGGATGGGTCTTCATCAGAACATACACAGTAGAAGTGAAGTCATTAGCAAAATGATAGGTTCAACAGAAGACTCAATGCATGTCAAAATAAACGGGGTATACCCTTCTGGACAGAGTAAAGACCTCTAAAAGACTTCTAAAAACTTGCATGGACACAATTGGGCCAAGAAGGTGTTTTAGTTTCACAAGATGAGAATGTCTGACAAAGGTAAACTTTTAGTGCATAGATAATAAATGCATGTAACAGCTATTAAATCTAATCTGAAACAGACCAAACCATACACTCTTGATACTATTGCTTGATTTATTGAAAAAAGATGAACTGCAAACTTAAAAAGTTTGAGTAAATCCAAGTACATCCCATGATCCCTGTATACAGAATATGCAAGCAATTCTCATTTAAAAGGAGTGAGCTTTATTTTTTTTTGTTTCCATTACTGTAATATGAAGTTAGCATAAACATACGTAAACTTAAAACAGTCACATGTTCAGGCTTTCTGAAGTGAATAAAATTTGAAATGTTCCATCTTAATTTTGTTTCATAATATGACAAAGTTAAAGCATTCAGAACTTTGTCATATTGTTTTCTGATTACAGCCAGAAATTTTGAGATATTATTTGATGACTAAACAAAAGGCAGTGGATTATTGTGAAAAAAAAAACACAGTTTTAAAAACCTAAAAGTCTAGTAAAGTACACACATGGTTGTAGCTTTAATGTAATAAAATATCACAAAGTTAAACAGGCATAAAGACTATCAAGAAGTTGTACATATGTTTGTTTGTTTTTTTCCCATTTAACATATCATTTCTTGTTTGGTGATTATATCCCTATAACATTCACACAGTAGTGAGTGCAGTTTTTTTTTTTTTTTTTCCTTCATAGCTCTCAAGGATAAAGCTTTCAACACAAACATGATCTCATTAGACTACTATGACAGAAAATATTTTCCAAGTGATCTGAAACAAGGCAGACAGGAAAAGAGCCAGAGCTGAGAACAGGCTGAGTGAAGCAGATTAGGACTGTGTGCTTCCTCTTACATTTACTCTGATGTGTTCTGTGTAAACTTAGGCTAATCCTGCTGCGGATTTTCTTTTGGTTATATGGAGAGCTTTTCTTCAACAATATATAATGTTATATTAGGATAATGATATGTAAATTATTCACCAAAAGCAGAAGAGAAGTTAACATTTTAAACTGATCTACATCTAACATCAAAGCCACAATCAGAATCTGGAAAGTGTAGCTTGCAATACTATTTAGTCACAATTTCTCCTGTGCTCCTAATTGAAATCCAATGCAACCAACTGCTTTCAGAAATTACCTAATAAGTAAAAAGACAACCAAGTAATTTATTTTCAGTAAACACACCAAGCTGTTAAATAAAGGCCTCAAAGATTTGCTAGAGAACAATAGTGAACAAACAGCACACACAAATCAAGTCACTTTAACACATTTCCTGATTTCAATCACAGAAATATATACAAGTACTCAACTACACAGCAAGTTGGAAAGGAAAAGTACCAAAATAATTATACATACCCTTTAAAGTAGACTGTAATTTAGAACTTGTATTCTATTTTTATGAAACCTAAAGAGATTGAGAGACAGCTTTTAGCCAAGAAATTAAAACCACTTTGTGTTAAAAGTATTGTTGAGAAACTGTCAGAAATTTATGGATAGCAACTGAATTGTCTAGTGGCGTTTTCACATCAGTCAAATTCTCAAACAAATCCTAAAAAGTACAACATGGCAAACCCATTTTAAATATTTTTTTTAATTATGTTAAGACTTTCTATCAGGTGCTGTATGTACTCCAGACAACATCAGCAAAAGAAGAACTCCCCGGCGGGTTTCCTGCCATCTGTGTATCATAGTTGGAATCAAACATCCAACGTTTACAAGTAATGAGGATCAGTGACAAGCAGAACATTATCACTAGTTTATTCCTAATAAACCAGTTAGATCATAATTCCTTGATAGATGTTGTTTTATTTAGAAAATATTCTTTATGTTGGCACTGGGTGGCATTGTAAAAGAGATCATGCATTTGTCCAAATAAAGCAATTTTGGACAATTCCTATACTTCTAAGCAAGGTTGACTCAAGTTAATTCTGTTTGGGTTTTGTCCTTTTCTTTGTACAGCAAATAAATTTTGCAATGGCAAAAATAGAAAAGAAGGCCAAAGTTACTGTTGTCACCAAGAAAATTAGAACATCTAAACAATAGTATGAGTACCAAGGCAACCCATAAGCCTCTGTGCGCAAGTGAAGGGCTCCTTTGTGGCGCATCACATACTCTACCCAGAAAGTAGCCTGATCCATGGGTGGCATCGGCTGATCTCTGTGCAAGCCTGAAAGTCTTTGCATGTTTTCCCGGTAGCTGACTTTGTGGAGCAGTTCTTTAATAGTCTTCTCAAATGTGTGACCATTTACATCAGCTAGTTGAATAATCTTTGCTGCTCCTCTTTCCTGCAAACGTAAAAGGTTGTCATATTGGTCAAAGAACAAGGGTATGCCAAGCACAGGGACTCCATAGTAAATGGCTTCCTGGACTCCATTTGTTCCTCCATGAGCAACGAAGACTTTGGTCTGCGGGTGGCCGAGGAGGTCCTTTTGTGGCATCCAGTCCACTATTAGAGTGTTGTTGCCCAAAGTAGAGGGATGCTCCCCTTTGTGCCTCCAAATCACCTGATAATAAAAGGCACAAACAATGTAAATGTTCAGTGAAGGCCAAAATTTGCACAATGCAAGTGTAGCATGGCTAATGCTACACAGCAGACACTTGATCAGAAGAATTTATTATTAAGTATCTGGTGTCTGTTTTTATGGACATTTTCCATGACCTGATCCTAAAACAACTCAAAACCTAAATATGAAAAAGATTATTTTTTTACCTTTTGGGGCATCTTGGCAAAAACACTGGCAATTTCATCCGCAACCTCTTTGGGTAAAGCATTGACCAAAGTTCCCAGAGTCATGATGATGACTCCATGATCTCCAGCACTCTGAACAAACTCCTCCAGGTCCGCTGGTAGAGGCTGTGCAGGTTTACACTGGAACCCTCCAATGTAGACAACATTTGGCATTGTTGGCCGAGGAAAATCAAATACAAAATCTGACCTAAACAACCAAACGTCAGCACCTTGAAGAAGTGAGATAATGTCACACCCACCCTCAATGTATTTATTGCACAAATTAGCATAGATAGGTCCCACAAGAAACTTTTCCTGGAACTGTATTATACTATAGAAAAAAAAGTTTTTCATCCTCTGGATAAAATCCATTTTGTCAGTTAAACCAGATCCATGCACTGGGATGTAAGAGAGGGGTGAAGGTGCCAAAATAAAGTGACCTTCTCCACTTGTAATCCAGCGAACATTAAGGACTAAAGGCAGTTTAAGATATTTAGCTAACACAGGACCTGGACCCATGGCTGGATCAGTAAGAACCAAATCATAATGGGAATCTTTTAGGTTTTTGAGCAAAGTCGGATTCTGAAAAATCTGAATTGTAGCATCACACCACAGCAAATGGGCTTGAGTAATCATAGAAAGGAAATCCTTGGTGAGCTTCAAGAAAGTCAAAAGTGAAGCCCCTTCTCGCTGCGCCTAAGGAAATTGTGGAACAGAAAAAAGTGGTTAAAAGCATGACTTCATGAAACACATTTAAGAACAAAAAGTATAGATTTGCCAATTCAAATGCAAGGTTCATGTGAAATAAATATTGCGATGATAAAACAAAGGACCTAACCATTAAAACATTTCAACCGTTAATGTGGCACGTTATATCCTCTGCAATTTAAATGAAATACAAGCTAATCTAGAGTGAGAAACTTAAAAAATTACTTGCAACAACTTGATAGCAAACATGTCCAAACCCCCTTTGCTTTTAAAGGGTTGTAACCATCATTTAATTTAATTGGAGCATACTGTCTATTTTTGTACGTATTTGGCATTAATTATAGAAAATCTGAAAAAACTGTTTAGTTTATTTCAGCTCATCTGAATTTATACCTGAATTGACAACTTCAGGTGTCCAGGTAGGATTTCCTTGACACTTTTTTTATTTACATTTCTTAACTAAAGAAATTTTGTTTGCAGGGAGGCTGCAAATCCTAAAGGATGCATAAGTATTGGTTGAAATAAAGGTACAAAACAAGATTAATGATGCTGAATGTTTCTTCAAAAATTCTGTATGCTGATTGATATGTATTACATGGTTATTTTTGTATTTCAGTCAGTCATATTTATACATTTGCTTACATTTGTTCTTTGTTGGCTGAAAAACAAATTTTGCCTTGGAAAAAGTTCATCTTGACTTTGATAATTAATTTTAAAAAACTAGATGGAAAGTTATCAGAAAGGTCCAAAAACCGTATTGCAAGCTTATAATCAGCAGACATGTCTGTTTAGTGTTGGAATTTTAAACGTGACAATAGCCTCTAGCATTTTTAACATGTCTAAGTCTAACAACATAAACACACAGTGAAAAGATAGAGTCTACATCATGGTCTGTGGTCACATTTTTCTTCTGATGGTGCTAGATTTATTTGAAGATGGATAAAATCATGAACAGATCTTTCTTGGAATGATCTTCAAAGGATCCAGACCTTAACCTGATAGAAAATCCATGAGCGCTCACACAAAGGGCTGTGAAGAGGTGATACCCTTGATAATCTGACAGATTTGGAGAATATTTGCAAATACTGGCAACTTGGCTTGGCAAATTCTTCCAAGTCAAGACAGGAGATTCTGACAGACTTTCACCAACATGTGCTGAAACTGGACCAAAAGGTGGTTCAACATGTCAGTAATTGTGGAATATTTGATTTTTCTCCTCCTTCAACATGTTTGTTTTTCAGTTAAATTGCACAAGATGCATTTCACGGTAAAACCAGAAAGCTCTGAAATGATTTATCAAGCTTTCATTTCTTTATGTCACAGTACCTTATCATTGTATTTCCCAACCCTGGTCCTCAAGGCACATTGCCCTGCATGTTTTAGATGTTTCCCTGATTTAAGACACCTGATTCAGATGACTACAGTTCAACAAAAGCTTCAGCCATCAATTGAAATTATGTGTGCTTGAAACAGGGGAACATCTAAATCATGCAGGGCATTGTGCATTGAGGACCAGGGTTGGGAAACACTGCCTTAGCAGGACAGGCTTTTACATGCAGTATATACATAAACACATACCCTCATATGCTCCTGTAGATATATGTCAAAAAAGTTCTCTAAATCTTCATTCATTTCAATGGTGATGGATGTGTAGAGAGGGGATTTTTCTGGAATGTACCAGCTGGTAGAAGACCTGATCACACTGATGTTGTGTCCTCTGGAATGAAGTTCTTCCAGTAGTATTTTCATATTAATCCAGTGGCTGCCATCCACAGGGAACACCAATATGTTTCCCCCATTGCAGTGTGATGTCAACAGGATTAGGTGTAAGGACAGTATGATTATACCGGAGAAACAAGTCAGAGCCATGGATCCTACAATGTCACAAACAGAAATAAATGTATTTCATTAATATAGATACAAATCAAGTCTGGACAAAAGACTACAGCTAAGATTAATTTAAAATGACTAGAACAATAAAAGCTATAATACCCTCAGTTTTCAATTTCAGATGGTTTCTTAATTTACTTACCTAATGTTGGTAAAGATTACAACCGTCCTAAGTACCCACACTGACAGCTTGTTCAAGGTAAACCAGTAGGTATTTGAGTTCAAACTCCAGCTTCAGAGACGATCTGTTCTTTCGATAGTAAATAATTCACGTACTGTACAGTACATGCATAAGTTAAGCAAGAACAGTGGTTTTATCATAGTGAACCAATGACCTCTTTCATAAGAGTATTGGAGTGGGTTATGTAAGATTGAGCTTCAGAAGCAAAAGTGCACAGGCATGTCTGAAGAAAGAAACAATAATTTCATAGTTGAACCAGGGAGTTATTTTAAACCAGACTTTAAATAGTGTGATTAATTATTGATTATATTGAATACACTGGAGATTTCATGCATGTTTGAGAAATCCTTGGTTCTTCAGTGACTGCCATTTTGGGGTGCCAAACACTTTCTCATACAAAGCGTTGTCTATTTACCCAAATCTCCCCTCTCGGTGCTGCAGTTTGCTGTCTCGCTTTCTCTCCACATTACGCACCTCTTCCAAACAGCTCCTCCAAACTAGGGGCAGCAACAGTTATCAAACACCTGGTGAAGCTATGCATCTGCCGAGATTGTCATACAAACTACTCCTTAGTCCAAGGGTGTCAAACTCCAGTCCTCAAGGGCCAGTGTTCTGCAACATTTACATGTGCCTCTGCTGCACCACACCTGAATAGAATAATTAGGTCATTAGCAAGACTCTGGACAACTTATCTGCACAAGGAGGAGGTAATTAATCCATTTCATACCAGTGTTTTGTACCTGTGGCACATCTAAAAAATGCAGGACACCGGCCCTTGAGGACTGGAGTTTCATACCTGTGCCTTAGTCCATCACTCCTAAGATTGGCTGTAAATGGCATCACGGAGGAGCATTGTTTTGATGACGTTTTGAAGAAGGAGTGTTAGAAAGTGGAACTTCTTAAAGAAACAGAGGCCAATTTCAAGGTGTCATGTTGATATCCAGAATGAAATTAATTTCAAGTTATATGTATATCATTTTCATACCAACTGAAGGTAACATAGTTACTTGATTGTGCAGAAAATGGCAATGTGTGATTTGAAATGTATAAAACATCCCCTAAGAGAAACATAATATAAGGTTCCATTAATGCTGAGCTGGTTTTCAATGGATTAGCACTTTTACACTTTGTGATGTTATTGTCAAGATTGGGGAAGGCGGAGATAGGGAAGAGCCAAAATGCAAACAGCAACATTACAATGTGAAAATTTATTTAAACTTAAAAACTTGACATGGACATGAGTGTTTATTCAACTAACAGACATAAAAATGCACAAGAATCCCGCACCAGACAAAGGTAACACTATAAGACAGATGAAGAGGATTACTGATCAGGTAACGGATTATCTAAATTAACAGGGAGAATGCTGAGCTGAGGAACTTAACAGGAGAAGTAGACTAGAGAGACTACAAAAATAAAAGCTGACAGGAAATAAAACCTAACATCTAAAGGATAACAAAACCTGCTCAGCTAGAACATAGCAAGACTGATGAATAGTAAAAATGATGATCAAGGCTAGAACAGAAGACAAAGGAGACTAGAATAACAATGAATAAAGACAAGACCAGGCGTGAGAACAAGGTAAGAGAGTAATTGAACCAAAAATAATCTAATTTAAGTAAAAGATGACAATCTAAATACAAACGGAAAATAACCTAGAGAAACAAATATGACACATGGACAACTATGAATCCCACAGACTAAGTTTAATGCAAATCAGCTTTGTTTATATTTTCTGTTCTTTCTTCTGCAGAACAGAAATCGAAAAACAGCAAAAACAGAGAACAGCACCACAGCTACAGAGGTAATCAAAAAGAGTAGTACATCTAAGCAATGATATGAATACCACGGCATCCTGTAAGCCTCTGTGCGGAGGTGAGGAGCTCCTTTGTGGCGTATCACATACTCTATCCAGAAAGTGGCCTGATCCATGGGTGGCATTGGCTGATCTTGGTGTAAACGTGACAGTCTCTGCATATTTTCCTTGTAGCTGTCTTTATGGAGCACTTCCTTAACAGCTCTCTCAAAGTTGTGACCATTAACTTCATGGAGCTGAATAATCTTTGCTCCTCCTCTTTTCTGTAGACGTAAAAGGTTGTCATTCTGGTCAAAGAACAAGGGTATGCCAAGCACAGGGACTCCAAAGTAAATGGCTTCCTGGACTCCATTTGTACCTCCATGAGCTATGAAGACTTTTATTTGTGGGTGGCCAAGTAGATCTTTCTGTGGCATCCAATCCATCATTAGAGTGTTATTGCCCAGAGTAGAGGGATGCTTTCCTCTGTGCTTCCAAATCACCTGATTCAAAATGGACAAATCACAAACATATGTATATATTTACTATTTGTATTTTAACTTGAACAACAGTTGTCTTCTAAAATCATTCCTTTGTGGTTCCTTGGCTTTGCTCATTGGTTTCTTCAGTTAAAATAATAGTTCTGATTGTTGTCATCTTAATGCTGTTTTTTCTAAGCCAAATTAGTCCTTTCCTCAGTTTAATCAATAGCCCCTTTGAGATCTTTTATTTTTTTTTCTTTATTTTTTTTTTTAACCACAATCCTTCCTTTAATGAACAAATTCTTACACCGCATTTTAATCTGGCAGGTTCATTAGACTGTAAATGTTTTTTTATTTTTTTTTAAGAATACTGTTTGGACTGTTGAAACAAATTTATATTTTGATACTACAAAATATCTATTTTCTAAACTTTGAGAAGTATTCTAGTTTTCTTCAGTGTGATCATTAATTCAGCAGGAGAGGTTTCATGTCAGTGCATGTTCAGGAGCAGATCACAGATTCCTTGCTGGGTCTCGTGTTGTTTCAAAATGTGTCAGTTCAGAAAGATCTGAAAATTGGAGTATCCATGACAACTCCCACAGGCCACTTTCAGTTACCAACTACGATCTGAGCAGCCACAAAGGGAAATCGTAGTCCTACACATCTGGCTTAGCTTTGAATCATTTCTATGAAAAGGGTTTTATCTACAATAGATGTTGCTAATCAGCAACATAGATCAGCAAACAATCATCTATTGGTTAAGGAGACTTTGTACCATCATAAATTAGCGCTACTCCAATTGAACTATGAAGTTGCTCTTCAAGGTTTTTGTTTAGAATCACTACATTGAAAATGGATCAAGAGGGAGAGACATTGTTTTGAATTGCTGTGGTTTTCATTGTGACAACCATTGGGCAACCCCCAATGGTGTATGGATGTCTACTGTATAGATGTATACTGTGGCAGTAGTGTTGTTAACGCTGAGTGATCGCATTGAACAGGAATAAACAATAAAACCTCGACAATAATTCAGTCCACTCCATTTATCATTTAGATCACAACTGAGGCAATTCTGTCTTGTTCTTTAAGCTCATACCACTTTATGGTTCTTTGATTACCAAATGAGAAACATCATATTTAAGACTACATTTTCTGAATGATGCAGGACTATTAAGGTGTGAAAATTACAACTGTTACATAGAGAAAGTGAATGTACCTTTTGGGGCATCTCAGCAAAGACACTGGCAATCTCATTCACAACGTCTTCTGGTAAAGCATTGACCAAAGTTCCCAGAGTCATGATGATGACTCCATGCTCCCCAGCACTCTGAACAAACTCCTCCAGGTCCGCTGGTAGAGGCTGTGCCGGTTTACACTGGAACCCTCCAATGTAGACAACATTTGGCATTGTTGGCCGAGGAAAATCAAATACAAAATCTGACCTGAATAGCCAAATATCTGCATCTTGAAGCAGTGAGACAATGTCACATCCACCCTCAATGTATTTATCACACATGGCATCATAAATAGGTCCCAAAACAAATGTTTGCTGGAATAATATGATACTATAGAAAAAAATGTTTTGGATTCTCTGGATGAAATCCATTTTGTCTGTTAGACCGGGTCCTGGGACCACTGGGATATAAGAGAGTGGTGAGGGAGCCAGCACAAAATGACCTTCTCCACTAGTAATCCAGCGAACGTTGAGGACTAATGGCAGTTTAAGATATTTAGCTAACACAACACCTGGTCCTATTCCTGGATCAGTAAGAACCAGATCATACTGTGATTCTATTAAGCTTTTTATCAACTTTGGATTATCCAAGATTCTAGATGCAGCATCACACCAAAGGGTATGGCCCATAAAAACAAAGGACATGAACTTCTTTGTGAGCTTGAAGAACTTTATCAGTGAGGACCCTTCTCGATGCACCTGCAATAAAAATGAATAAAACTTTAATAACTTTCTGTACAGTTAGTACAAAACCGCACATTGGATCCAACACGTTTATAATAACTTACCTGCAGTTGGTATTGTATAAAGTCAGCAAAGAAGTCCTTCACATCTCTGTCTATTTCAACTGTGATGGATGTGTAGAGGGGGGATTTTTCTGGAATATACCAGCTGGTGGAAGCCCTAATCACACTGATGTTGTGACCCTTGGCATAAAGTTCTTCTAGCAGAATTTCCATATTGATCCAGTGGCTGCCATCCAGAGGATACACCAAAATATTCCCTGCATCGCAGTGTGATATGAAGAAAATCTGAAACAGGCTGAAGACTACTAAGAGTCCACCCGCTCCTAAAATGGATAAGAAACATTCCTTTGTGAGTTTTCAGGAAATGTATTACCAGAAACTCAGATATTTACCAACTTATAACAAATTTAATACAAATTGAATAAGCGTGGCAAAGGGTTTGTTCTGTCCAAGGCTAGAAGTTAGAAATCTTAATAATTTAGTTTAGAAAGAAAAGAACTTCTACAGTATTGGTTTGTTTGTATT
>CAEFZY010029324.1:0-23340 GCA_903066815.1 Brachyrhaphis roseni | reverse complement strand
TTACATTAAACTTGCGTCTTCCTCTACACATATATTCCACCTGTCTCACTCTTACCTTTTCTGCTCGAGCGCCCCTGGTGGCCATTAGAAAAAAAATATGCATAAATAAGCCCCATCTTTGTATAAGCCGCAGGGTTGAAAGCGTGTGACAAAGTCGCGGCTTATAGTCCGGAAATTACGGCACTTTTGTTTCTTAAATCAAAAGTACAGCTACTTTTACATGCATGTAGCTGAGATTAAGTTTCTGCTGCCTCCTCTCTGAGCTGTTTCTGGTATAATCAGGAAATAATAGAACCAAACCAAATGCTACACCAAATAGATTAACTTGCTTTAAGATACAGTTACAATCAGTTAATCCATTAATAGTGGAGCTAATTTTTCGTTTAGTGCTTCTGCTAACTTTTTAGCTACCCCTAATTTAATTTTTACAGAAAAATCTGAAGCACAAATTTACTTGCATGTTTTGTAAACATTCAGTTGAAAGAAGACCAAAATCTGTTTTGAACTTTTGGTTACCAGCTGTTAAGATTTTATCAAGTGGATAGACGATTGTATTCATGCTCTTATTTTGAAGTACTGGCAGAAGTCCTATTTCCTCTCCTCATATTCCCTTGGCCCCGGCTGCCCCCCCCCCCCCCAAAAAAAAAAAAAAATAAACAACTTTATTTCAAACCAGAAATACAGAAACAAAATAAAACATGGATAGTAGCAAACAAGACAAACATAAATATAATATCTTAGGGCATTATGTAATATGTAAATTATATTGTCATAATTACATTGATGCTCCATGGTTGTAGTTGTTCATGGCAAGATATGATTTTAATTGAAGTTGGTGCATTAGCATTAGCTTCTGCTAAACAGCCATAGCAGAACTAAAGTTTGTGATTAGTGCTTTAGGATTAGCCCTACTAACTTTTTAGTTAGCGGTGCCTAACACTGATCACAACATCTTACAAAACTACTTCACTAATTTCTGTGGATAAAATTTGAAACTACTGCAACAGAGTTGTGCTGCTTTTGTCTGCATTACTGTGATTCCATCCAAGTTTGTCTTGGTACCTCAGGCTACTTTAATGTATTTTAACCAGAAACCAGTAGAAATATAGCCAGTCTTGCAGGCTTACCTTCGGCAGAGACGCTCTAGAACCAGAGCTCTGCGTGGTCATCGTCAGCACTGTGGTGATACCCAGACCAACTCTGGCCGGTGCAGCGTCCATGTTTATCCAAAAGGACACCCAGGACAGGATAACGATGAGGAGCGAAGGGATGTACATCTGAATCAAGTAGTAACCCATCTGCCGTTCCAGGTGGAACTTCACCTCAATGCAGGTGAATTTACCTGAGGGAACAGCATGAAATATTAAACTCAGACTTATGGCTCTTCTTTGTATTCGTTTTTTCCCCCAACAAAATATACTGAAGTTGTTGCTTGTAACATCAAAAAAACTAAAAACTGTAAGCAAAATAAATCTCCTACAGTCAATGTAACCATATCAGTGCAGAATCTATTAAAGGAGATGTACACTATGTGCTGGCTTTTACTGGGTCGTTGCTTTTTTTAAAACTTTAAGTAGAATCCATTCATTCACCTGTGTTGTAGTGCTTAGTGCAGTAACCCAAGTCCTTTTCTTCTTTCAGCACAAACTGTGGGAGTGTGAGATCATCAGCCACTTGAACAGGGTTGTCAGACAGCCACTCAAAGATCAGGTCATTCATGGTGTAACCGACTGTAAAAGGGGAAAATAGGACACAAAGCAGAGACAGACGATATTCAGTCCAGAGTGAACTGTTTTTCTCTTTATGAAGAAATAAATATGTAAATTTTTTTAAGTAAGTGCACCTACTAAAGCAGCAGAGCTCAACATTATCCATCCTTCTTCCGACAGTACTGGTTATCTAACCAGACACAACAGAGAAGACAGACAAGAGAAGGGATGCTGTCTTGCAGACTGTGTTGCCCCATGATTTTCCATTACCACTGGATTTTCCAAGGTCTGGAGAGGCAACTTGAAACCCTCTGACATTGAAAATTGAAGGTTTTTCACCAGGTTTGACCTTTAAGTCTGGTACCAATGATGGCCATATTAAAAGAAGCGACGGTTGCAATAATTACCTCTTTATCTGCATTTCTGACAGTTTATATCTCTTAATTAGCTGCAGAAATCCTCCCCAACCACCGTCATTTAATCCAGGTGTGTTGAGCACCACTGTTCTAAGATTACAAAATAAGTTAAAGTGATCTCCAAGAAGAACTGCACTGATTTAGAGAGAAATGTAAGAGAACAAGTAGACGTAATATAAAAGTAGTTCCTGAGAAATATTATTGAAATTTAGCTGTTAGCATGTCATGACCTTAATAAGAGTGACACACAGTAATAATCTCCAGCCAGAAGCCTCTTCAGATTTCCTTTAAAACTAACTGCTAAGTAAATTAGTGCCTCTGAATTTATCTGGAAGCATTAATGTAGGAGAATCTAAGTGTGTTAAACATTTTCAAAATTAGCTAAAGTGCTAAATAAAATATTAAGATTTTTAAAGCGCGTTAAAAATCTTAATATTACTTCCAATAAGAATAAATTTGTTGATAAATCAAACTACTCCAAACCAAAATTTGCCAGAAGTATGAATACCTTTCAGCTCAAATAGGTAAATAATTCACTACAACATACAAATTAACACTTCAATATTAAGTCCAAGAAGTTCTTTATAATTCATTTGCAAGAAATTTTAAGTCAGTTTTATGAATCAAAACAAAGATTCAGTAGAAATATATAACACTTTGCGTATTTCATTATCTCTTAAATATAGCTTAAGGACAACATGGAACCAACAAATGTAAATGTTTCAAATTATATAGTTTTGCTTTAAACTTTCACCTGAAATTTCACCTTGCATGTTTAAACAATAAAATGATTTATCTTGAGGTTCTTATGCAGAACACTGGCAAAAAAAGAAAAATATCCTGCATTTTGCTAACAAACCCCAAAATGCAAGGATATGCGGTACTTGTTGATATGCATTTATTTAAGATGTTATGTGTTTTCAGAGCTGCGCAGTTTTTGTTGTGGCAAAAATACATGCAGCATGAAACACCGTAAACTTCCTGGAGCATCTGAACAATACTTACATCTACTGGGAACCTTCAGGGCCTGAGCTGCAAAGACATCAATTATTCAAGATGCTACATCCAACTCTGTACCTCACGTCTGAGAAACACTTCCACAAAAACACACTTATTTTGTTCTTGAGAAGAACTGTCATTCACACATCCTCCCACAACAACCGAGGAGAATGCCAATGCCTTCCTAAAACAATGCAACGGTCTGCTATGCTTCTGTCAATTACAACCGTAAGGTTTGGCAAACATGACCGACTCAGCAGACTAAAAGAAATTCCTGAGCCAGAATGTCTGGGATAGTGAAGCGAGGTCCATTCGTCGAATGCCATCCACTTTCTTATGTTTAAAAGCCATTCATCAAGTGAAATGCTTCACAGCCACCGTCTCAGTCTCTCTTCTGTCCTTTTCATCGATCATTAAAGATAGAAAGTAGGTTTAAGGTTACTGAACACTAACGACTCAAGGCAGGAGAACGTCTTATAAGCTGTGTATTTGGAGCTTTGATGTGTCAGAATAGGAAAAAATCCCATGCTTGGAGCTTTTTATATATCTATATAAGCCAGTGGCATGAAAAAGCCAAGAAGATTGGCCTTGGCTTCCTGAAATCTGGACGATTACACCTGTTTTTTCCACTCTAACAGATGGTGTAGGCACATTTTCAGTAGAGACAGTAAAACCTATAATGTCCTCTCAATGTTAGGCTCCAGCCAAGGTGATTGCACCCTTGGGTGGTATACTAGCACTTGTCAACACAAGGCCAAGTATTCTCACTGGGCCTTTAATCAGAAATGATTACCTCTCCTCTAATGGCAGCAGAAAGTGATACAGTAACTCAACCAAAACACACTCACACACCTTTAAAGTCCATAATGCTCCCTTAAGTTTATACACTTGGAGGACAATTTATTTCACCTTTTCTTGTTTACTTACATTGTTAAGCTACAGTTTCATCAATCTATTTAAATCTGTTTCAAGCATAAAAACATTCTTGCTCTATAACTAAAACAGCCACAAGGAGATATTGGTATACTCAGCACAATTCGGATTTTAGTTGAGATCAGCTTTAATTACCATAGGCAGTAGTTTATTTATATAAGCAACTAAAGTAAAACAAGAACTGATTCTGATCTATAAGTTTTGATTAAAGAGAAACAACTGATCATTAGGAAAACAACACTAAATACTCACACTACTGTAAATAAATACAAGTGAGTAAAAGTGCAAGATTTAGTACGAGATAATCTGGATTTTATGGACTAATTTTAAAATTTTACTTAAATATAAAAAGGCTAAGAAGTGAAACTCTCCTCTAAGAATCTGATCGATCAATAGTTTCCCTCATTATACTCAAATATTAACCTTGAAATAAAATAATGTTTAATAAATAGATAGAGATCCAGCAGAAAAAATTATGGTTATTAAAGAACAAAAATAAAATCTACTTTAAAAATATAATACAATCTTTTCATTATGTCTTGCTAATACTATACTAATGAAAATATACTTCTAAAATAGCAAGCTTCATTAACTAATATTTTACTAACAAATAAATGATACTGTAGTATACACATTTTCTACAGTTTGTACATTATTATGGTAAAACAAGAATAGATAAATTAGACATAGCAGTTTTTCTAATTTTTCTGAACTGTGCATTCAAATGCTAATATTTGTAAAATATTTGAAACATAGATTAACAGCTCTTGCATCTTGATTTCTAATAGAGCCATTAAAACGTCTCAGTTTTCCAGAACTAGAACACCACAACCCTTACAAAGGCGAGTTGAGAAATGGATGAAATGGGAGTCAGACCAGAAAATTAGAGGCCTCTTATAAAAGAGTTTAATTTGACCAAGTCATAATGACAGCTATACAGGGTAAAGTTCACATCTGCTGTGCTATTTTTGTTTTGAATCGTTTGACCTTGTGTTAATTACAGAAATAAATCACATTGCTTATTGGAAATTGTGGAGGACAGTTCCACAAACACCGAAACAAATTGTTATTGGATCAGATAAAAATATAAGAAACACCACCAGCTCTCCTTATTTGTGGAACATCCTTCTGCAGAGATTATTTTATGACACAGGTTCTTTGTCCGTTTCACCTTTTGCTAAGCTTAAATTCCCTGTGATAAAGAACTAAATCACCTCTAGGCATAGCGGTGAGTCACATAATAATAAAAGGGACACTGAAATAAAGTTTTATTATTTATATCCTGGAAATTGGTTTCATAAGGGCAGATCTTATCTCTGCTAAAGGTAAAGAGAGACTGAAAAGAGAGAATAACATTTATTCCATTTTATTCAGTGCAGTAACCTTTGAAAATGTTTCAAATGTATAAATTATCCCACATTTAAGCATTCCGGTTGTGTGTAAAGTAGTATGAAAACATCATTAATCATTCATTTTCCCTTGTCTAACCATGTTTGTAACAGTTTCAACTGTTTCAATCTTTTAAGTAACAAAAACATAAATAATTTTAATATATTAGCTATTTTCCTGCTGCCATTTGCTAAGTTATCAATATGTATCTGCCTTATCTGAATGGTGCATTTTCTGATGTTTCCCATTTTGAAGAATGTCTGAAAGAAATGGGTTTGCATGTCCCGCCATATTTTAAATCCAGAACTCATCTTCAGTTTCTTTGATTTTATAGGAACTGTAAAGAGTGCCAGAACTGTAAGTAGGATAAAAATATAGCTTTTTTGTAGCACATCTTTACCAGGCCTGCTAAAAATAATATATATGCTCCTCTATCTCCTCCTTCATCTTATGGGATTTTAAGTGCCTAATCACAGAGGATTTTAATAATTACATACATTTAGTTGAGTAAATCTAAAAAAAAAAGAACTTCTAGTAATTTTTATAGGACCTTACTTTTTAATTCTAATTGAATATATAGCTTAAAATAACTTTGAAGTAACAAAACTCTTACTTTTATAACAAGTTGACTGGTTCTTCTCATCCTTCATTGTATTGTTGACTTGAGTTAACCTCCATATTTACTTTCATTCTCTTTATTTTAGTCTGACTTTGCGTCAAAGTCTAAAATACTAGAGTTTCTTACAAATTTTTGGTAGATATTTCTACTTAATCCATAAGGAACCTGCAAAATCTAAAAACAGGTAGGAAAAAGGTAAGTAAGGAAGGAAGGAAGGACACAAGTAACAAAAGAAAGACAAGCAAGGAAATCCAGAAGGGAAAACAAAGGAAAGAAATATGATATATTACAAGGAAGGAAGGCATGAAAGACAAAAGCAAGAAATTACAGAATAATATAAGGAAGAAAAGAAACAAAGGAGGGACATAAGGAATTACAAAAGGAAGGAGGAATGCAAGATGGGAAGAAGAAAGAACAAAAGGTAAACAAAGGAAGTACACAAAGTAAAAAAATTACAATGCAGAAAGAAAATGTGACAAGAAAGGAATTACATCAGGAATGAAGGAAGAATACAGAGAAGCTGTGGAGGAAAGAAGGACACAAGGAAGGAAATAGAAAGGAAGGTGGCAGAGAAAGAAGAAATGATATAGAGAAAGGAGGGGGGACAAACATTTAGACAATGGGACTAGTATTAAAGTCTGGAAACAAATATTTTTCCAGACTGCATGGGACTCATGTAGCTAAAAACTCTTCTACTCTCCTTCTTTTGGACAGATTTATTACGTGCATCATTCTTTAAGAAACAGTGAATCCCTCTAGACATGGTGCTTCTTTCCAAGAATATGTGTAAATATTACTTTGAGCTTTTATTTTTGCAATCAAATTTGTACTATGGTAACTTGTGAAATGAGGTACACTGGAACAACAACACTGTCATACAGAGTTAGTATTCCTTGGATTACAGCCATGTAAAGCAAGGCAAAGGTTGGAACACCAAAGAGATAAAAAAAAAAGATGTAAGAGAATAAAGGAAGAGGAAGAAAGGAAAACTCACAGCTTTCAAGCTGCATGGTGCAGGTCTGAATGTCCATTGGGAAATTCTTCAAGTCCATAGGGCAAGACAGGGTTAGAGTCAACCTGAGACAGAAACAGATTGGAAAAGGAAGATTGGGAGCCATAGGGAATATGAGAAGGCCTTAAAGAGTTCAGGGAAATGATTCCAGACATAAGGAGACAGTAAGATTACAGATTGAAATAACAGTCAATTTTATAAGCACAAATGTACTTTGCTTACCACTTTACGGAATGCAAATGTCTATAAAGTCTTAATAAAGAAAGGGCACAAGAGGTAAACATCCCTTAATGACAGAAGATTGGAAAACATCTTGAGTTACCATTTGTTCAGTCATTGCACCACAAGTAAATGAGAAGTAATTGTTGTAGGCATCCTGACTTCATTTGTTGTGCAGTTGAAGCTTTATGGCTTCAAGGATTCTCAGAGAGGAAAGACAGAGAAAGCTATTTAGGAGTCTGACTGAAGGAAAGCTGTGTAATTACCCACTGTAATGCATTGCCCAGAGGCGAGACAAGAGCCTCCAGCAATAAACACACTCACATCCATCTGATAATGTGCTATGATGATACAATATCATTTCCTACAGAAGAAGAACAAACTACAAATACCCTACTAATTGAATTCTCAATACATGACACTAAAATAGTGTCATGTATTTCAGGTTGATTTGATTCATAATTACCAAACGCAGCTAGGAAGCAAATCAGATACGTGACGGCTCAGTCGCTCGGTGGATTGGAAACGTTGATCTGAGTGATGCTGACACAAATGTTTCGTCTCTCTTCAGCCTTCAAATCAATGCATTTGTGAGTGTCATTATTTCTAAACCCTAGATAAATAAAAACAAAACTGAAATATTAGTGTTTGGACCAAAAGAGCATAGATTAAAAATAATCACCCACCTTCAATCTGTTGGATTAAAATGCTCTGACAAAGCCAAAAATCTGGGGGTGATCATGGATCCTGATCTGAACTTCAATAACCACATCAAATCTATAATAAAAACATCATATTACCATCTCAAAAATATTGCTAAAATCAGACAACTCATGTCCCCACAAGACTCTGAGAAATTAGTTCATGCCTTTGTTTTTAGTAGACTCGATTACTGCAACGCCATTTATACTGGATTACCGAAAAAAGCAATCAGACAGCTCCAGCTTCTCCAGAACGCCGCTGCAAGAGACCTAACTAAAACAAAAAGAGATCAGCATATCAGTCCAGTTCTAAGATCCCTGCATTGGCTGCCTGTTGCTCAAAGAATTGAATTTAAAATCTCCTTAATAGTTTATAAAGCACTTCATTATAGAAACCCAGACTACATTTCTGATCTTCTACAACCATATATACCACTCAGACCTTTAAGATCATCAGAATCAAACCTATTAACTGTACCGAGAGTCAGAACTAAACATGGTGAAGCAGCTTTTAGTTTTTATACTCCGACACTCTGGAATAAGCTTCCTGCTCATTGTAAGAGCGCCCCGACCTTGAGTTTATTTAAAACAAGGCTAAAAACCTTCTTATTTGAAGTTGCCTATCATTAGGTTTTTGGTTCTGCTCATTCACTATATTTGAAATTTTGATGTTTACGGTACTTTGTCTATTTTTAATCAGCTTGATCTTTATTATTATTATTGGGTTTTTTTGTTTGTTTGTTTTTTTCTTTTTGGGGGTGGGGGGGTTTAACTATCTTCTTCTTGTGTGTTGTTTTTTGTCTCTCTTGTACAAGCTCTTTGAATTGTCTTTGGCTGAAAGGTGCTATATAAATAAAGTTGCCTTGCCTTGCCATATTAATTAAATATTCATATATAAAATAGTAATGTAGTAATCATTACATTAATATATAATGATTATTAATAATAGATAATTAGTATCATAATGATTATCTTTATATTAATAACAATTACTATTATTATTAGTAATAATATTATTGTTACTGACAAGAATCATTATTATAAATATGATTATTATTTTTTTTCATTTTTTGTTAATTTAATAATTATTAATATTTGTAATAGTTATAATTATTACTATTAATAAAGGCAGTAGGAGTAATATAATAATGTTATGATATATATATATATATATATATATTTTAATAATAATAATAATCCCACATAAAGAACAGAACATTCAGTCTGTTACAGTTTTATGTTGTGAATATTAATAAGTGATCAGCACTATTAGCTATGCTAACAGTGGTGGTTGATTAGCTCATTTAAACTGCTGCTCTGCTGATGATCTGTCAGAGTTGGTGTTTTTTATTTCTTAACTGAACCGAACCACAGAATTCCACACCACATCTACAAGTTAAGGTTGTCATAGTCAAGCTAGCAAAACTGAGCTACTTCCTCCTCCTTTGCTATTTTTTTCTTAATTAACATTTTCCTGACCTGTTTTTCTAAGACAGCCAAGTATTTCGTTAAAGTTCTGCATATTTTATAATATGTTTGGTAAAATGTAGAGCTATTTTGTCATTTAATTTTAATTAAGCATTTTAATAAATGTATTACAGGCTTATAACAGAGGTGTGCCGATCGATAGGCCACTGATCCTAATTGGCAAATTTCCGTAAAAAAAGTGTATGATCGGTGATCGCCAATGACTGTCTCGTGTTGCCGATCACCAAAACTCATCAGCTGCATGTCACTTCGCAGCCTGTGTGTGCAGCTCATCTCCTCTTTCCTTCACACTGCGCAAGCGCGCAGCAACAAATCCTAAGTAATGTGGTGAAGAACTTTAACATTCTGAGAGTGAATGGGGAATACCTCGAGGTTGAAGCGCGTCAAAACACATCAACACAACAAATCTAATATGACATTTAAAACACAAACATTTGATGGAGTTTGGCTACGGATTAGCATCACGGTAAGCAAGTTAAACAAATAACCCGATAAATAATTTAAGTCACCGAGCTGGCGGTGTAAGATTCTGGTTCTGTAGCTGCTGTATTTAACCTGCAAATATTTTGCATGTTTTATGTCTAAATTGGGTGAATATATTGCCTGATCATTTTTCCATTTCACATAGTAACATTTATACCTCAAGTGAAAAATTAACAGCGAGTCCAGATGATTGGCCCTCATGGGTGATTTGAATAGCAAAAATCCTGATTGGAATATCCCTAATAATAATAGTTACTGTACACACAGAGGCCCCACCATCCAGGTAATGACACTGGCTATAAAATACGAGGAGATGTATCTTTGTTGCAATTATATATTATTTTAGGATCCTTATGGATCTACTGAAGCAAACCGGAGCTGTGTAAGTCTGGGAATATTTTTGCATTCAGACAAATTAATGTTTAATCCCCTCTGTTGTCTATGATTCTGTCAAAGAAAAAAAAAGATAGCAAATGTTTACCCTGTCTTGTAATTCCAGCCTTCATCGGCTTCTCTGGACCTACTGCACCTTAAAGCCCCTGCCATCCCTTCGGGAGATGTAGCAACCCATCATATGCATGAGAACACAAGCATTCCTAAACCTGATGCAAAAATCCATTAGGAGGCTTGCTCTTGTAGTAGTGGACTCACAATGAAACCCTGCTGGTGTAAAGTGCAATGAAGTGCAAGGACAGTAAAAATTCCTGCGTGCACGAGCAGCAGCTAAGTCTGCAGCGGGCAAAAAAAACCCACCATTGCACGCACGCGTTGGGCCATATAATGCTTCATTGCATTGTGTTAATTGCATTCACGGTGAGGTTTTGCTGCTGGTGTGGAAATAGCGTTTATCTCACTCAAATAATTAGTTTCTTTGAGACTTCCTGTGCAAACAAAAAGGGTCTGTGGAGGAGAATGAAATCCACAGAGCTGAGTTTTATGTCATTGGGAAGAAAAAAAAAAAAAAAAAAACTGATTCACACCCTCTTGGTCCAAGTTTTCCACATAATTATTCAGTGATAAAGAGAACAACACTGCAGCTCAAAAAACGACATAAAAATCATCCATCTTCACAAATAAATATTAGAAAAGAACATAATTTACATCACATTATGAGTTTTTGACTCGGCTTTTTGACTACAACAGTAATTGTAAAATAAAATAAAATATATATATCAGCTTGTGATTGTAATGTCAGAAAATTAGAAATTGTTTACAAGATGGGAATAATTTTCCGAGGCACTATGTCCAAACCAAATAGGAAATTAAAGTTGGCAGGTTCCTTAAACTCTCAGATAACAGTAGCTGGAAATTCTTGAAAACTGAACAAATTATCCTTTTATTAAATTATCAGCAAAAAAGGATGGTGCCCAGCACCCGAAAATCTATATAAAAAAAACAACAAAAGAATAAAAAATGAAAAGAAATTGCAGTAGAAGATAATATGGGAGGAAGGAAAGATGACCCATTTGTGTATAAGTGCTTGTTGTGGTGGAGTTGATGCTGTCATTTCCCCCCGAGCCGCTTTAGCTACCAACCAGTAGCTGACATTTCCCTGGCATGTGTGCCGCATTTCTTTTGCACGTCACAGTCACTTATTTGTAAGAAGCAGAAGTGAACGGTTATGTGCCCCCTTTTGCAGCTTGGAAAACCTGACAGCACCTGGCTCTTTACGCTTGACTCGCTTGACTCTGACATCCAACAACCTATCTGAGCTTAAAGGCTTTAAACCACAGCAAAGTGTCAACAAGTCAGAGGATGGATCGCTGAGCGAACGTGAAATGTAATATACTCTCTTAGAAAGTTTGCGCATCCTGAATACGTCATTTGAAATGTGTAATTTGTTTAATACGTCAACAAACTGCATCATTTCAAGAAGGTGTCACAGATGTCTCGGAGCCTCCCTGTGAGGTGAGATGCTTATAGTTTGTTTTGCTGGGTGGAAGTTATGCTGGGAGCCTGTCAGAGCTCATCTTGGGTATGGGTGACATGCGCCCAGGCACACTTGCATTATCATGAAATTACATCTCCTTGGCTTCTGATGCATATCATGCCTTGCAGACATTTAATAAACAAGAGGGCCAGCTTTGTTTATCAGCTGCTCTTCCTCTTTTGACAGTTTCTAAATCATTTAGAATAATTTTCAAAAACGGCTTCAGACTTGTCGGTCTTAAAAGTCAGTACAGTGGAGAGGTAGAAGTGGTTGGAAGAATTGATTTTTTTTTTTTTAACAAAAAATCAACTTTCCATTCACAAACAAGGCCTGTTGGAATTTCTTGTTTTCTTTATTTGAAACCATAGCAGAGGTTTCACAGATATTTTATGTGTTCTTGCTTGTCTTCTTTTTCAGAATGAAACAGTGATGTGGTGAATTAACAACTCTACATTCTCCACAAAAATAAGCTTGAGATGTTCTCACAAACCAAGGATGACGTCTGACTTTGTCTTCTCTGCAGCTTTGATAAAGAAGACTTATTCTCCAAATTGGCACCTAGCCCTCTTCTAATACTCTAAGCCACTTAATCTCAATAAGACTATTAAGTCCTTGCTAATTGACTGAGCATCAAAGCTTAAAGGGATTGAATTTAAGGGGAAATTACAAACATTGGGGCTTTTATTAATGCTGCATTTGAGAGACCAAAGAAAGTCAAGCAAGAAAAAAAACTTTGTAGTGTGCTTCTGACTAAATCAATCAGTGCAAATAAAGGCATGGAGTCTTTCTCTTGCTAGATGCACACATGCAGGAATGTGACAGAAAATACATTTTCACGGCTGTAATGAAATTAAATAGAAAATATTCAGGAAGCTAATTTGTATCCACTCATTGATCGAAACGTTTCAGTGGAGTGTAGCCCTGCAATCGCAGTTAACGGGGCAGCATTATGTATTATACATTCATATTTGGGAGAGCACGTAGAGAAGCATCTAAATAGATAAAAACATATTGAAAAATGTAATTATTTAATTTATTTGGGATCAAAAGGTAAGCTTATATATTATATATATTTGTTGCACAATAAATTGCTGTTCAGAGTGTTGTATCCAAGCACATTAATGGAAAGTTGAGTGGAAAGAAAACTTGTGAAGGAAAAAGCTACATGGATTCCCACTGCTTTGAGAGGAGTATGCAATACAGTTGCACCTTTGTTTGCAACTGTATTGCAAACAAAGGTGCAATACAGTTATAGTCAGAGCTTCAAGAGCCACCACACACAGATGTAGCCAAGATATGAATAACGACTGTCACAGTATTTCATTTGGAAATCAGTTTTCTAGAGTCTTATGGAAAAAAAACCGAGAGGCACAGATTCATAATTGACTGAGGTCAAGTGTGAAGTTTCTGCTGCTGTGAGTGATAATTAGTGGAGTCATGTCAACTTTGGTGATAAACTCAATGCCAAACTGCATAGATGCAGTAATTCCTGTAAAAGCAGCTGTGATCAAATATTTAGTACAAATACTGTACACCAGTTGGATATAATTTTAGTTTGACCGACATTTCTGTTTTGCAAATGCTTTTTAACATTAGTCTTAAGTAATTTTATAAGAGTCTGAGATTTAGAATTTTTATTCATCATAAGCAATAATAAAATAAAGGTTATATCTAGTCAGTGAGTGATGGACCATGAAATTATACATTATTGAGAGGCACTGATATGCTTTGAAACAGAGTACTTTATGTCAAGTTTAGATTTTTGGGGGACATCTGAATTACTCCACACTTAAAAACAAGAAACAAAGATAAACATCCAAAACAGGCACTGAGTGAAACATGGCACCATTACTTGTCCAGTGTAACATCAATTTATACATTTATTTCAGCTATATTATTGTTCGTTATAGCCGGTGAAGGCTTACTCTTTAAGCCCTCAGTGGCACATCTGGATGTTTCCATGAGGAGCAAACGTGGGACGCAAAGGGCAAGAAGGATCGTCTTGTACTCCTTACGGAAGTTTTGGTTTAGTAGTCCATATATGATGGCATTGAGGCAGCTGTTGAAGTATGCCATGAAGTAACTTGTGACAAAGAGCCACTCAGGTATGTTGGGCGCCACTTTTGCAGGGTTTATAGCTACAGCCAGACCTATAAGGTTCAGTGGAGCCCAGCACACAGCAAACAACACAAACACCATAAACATAGTCAGGAAGTTCCTCACATCGCTGGGTTTCAGTCTCGTCCTTTGTTCTGGTTTTACCCGGTGTTTCACTTGAATCACCAGAACCCATATCCTCATGTAGCAATAGGACACCACCAGGAGCGGGATCAGAAAGTGGATGACCACCACAGAGATGGTGTAGTACGAGCTGACAGTCTGAGCGAAGGTGCAGGAGTAGACGCGAGGGTCGTACTGCAGAGAGCCGATGAAGAAGTTGGGCACTGTGGCGATGGCGGTGAGCAACCAAGTGAGGCCCAGGTAGCAGCAGGTGTTCCTCAGGCTATACAGACGGTCGTAGTGGAGGCTGTGGCAGATGTAGCAGTAACGGTTGATGGCTATGGCCGTGATGTTGAATATGGAGCCTATGACGCTCAGGCCCATGATGAAGCCACTGGCCTGACAGTGCAGGTCTCCCATGGTCCAGTCATTGTGGAAGATTGCTGTCAGCACAAGAGGGTACGGGTACAGCGCCACCACCAGGTCCGCTACAGACAAGCTCACCACAAAGATGTTGCCTGGAGACAAAAGGGAGGTAACAAGCAAAGCGTGAGTCATGCTGTTTTAAAAAGTACCAGTTGTCAACATAATTTGGGTTATTTACTGTTTATTTTCCAAAATGATATGATTGCACAACAAATAAACTCAATGATTGAAAAAGTTTCTAATTCAGTGTCTAGTCTAATATAATAACTGCTGCCTTAAGAATCCCAAGAAAAGTTGCAGCCAACAACAAGTTCTTAAAGTTAAACTTTCGTTTCATCAGTAACGATGGAGTTCATTTAATTGGTCCGTCTTTTGACAGTTACCTGTCGTTAAGCACAGTTCATGAATTTCCAATGGGGTTAAGGTCAGAGGTGTTCAGTAGCGTACTGAAGTAAGACCCAATTATGTCAAAGTATCAAAAACCTGAGCCAAACTCTTACCCTCACATGAAAGGAAATTGGTTAGAATATTTAAAAACAGCCCAGGAATCAGAAAGTTTTTCAGAAACTCAACGAAGCCTGTTTTACATCGCCATGGGCTTAGAGGTGTCTACCAAGAAAGAGACCCCGGCTCCACTGCTCCCTGGTGCCTTCCAATAAGTGGATGAAATAAAATACAGGAAGGTCTACTTCAAATTCTTCAACATCACTTAGTTAAAACTAGAACAAAAACAAGGGAATATAAAAATATGACTCAGTAGTAATTTCGAAGTGGACAGATCAGAACAATATTGAGTTTCTGGAATGACTCTGACCTCTCTTTAAATCATGTCAAAAACAAAATAAATTACCTCTTCAAATTTTGAAATATCCTGACTGGGTTGCCTCTGAGGCTCGTTGGTGGATAGAAAAAGCTTCTGGTTGAAGTGGAACTTGCTTACATTTAATCAAGATCAGAATGGGTTCGCTTTTGCAAAGGTGTGGATTAGAGAAGAACTGAGAGCAAGTGCAAAATGACTCAACTAGTTCTTGTTTTTGAAAATCACTGAAAAACGTGAATAAATCACATTGTTCAAGTTTAATAGAATTCATTCTCAACTATCCATGGTGTATTGTTAAACAGCCTGTACTTCCATGGCACTTTATCAAGTCCAGAGGACCTAAAAGCACTTCACACTACATTCAGTCATACACCCATTCACACACCCCTTCACTCTCCCATTGACCACTGGAGATAGGCACCTGCCCCAAACGACCCTGCAAGGATAAGTGGGGATGACCAGTGGATACTGGGAATATTAAAGCAACAGAAATATAAAAACCCGTAGACCTTTTAGAAGCAGGTAACATAAAATACATTATTTATTTGATTTTTAAGAGTGGTTTTTGTCTTCTGTTTCTGGTATGTTTAAGGCGATACTCATTGAACCTAGTTCCCTATCTTCAAGTCTGCATGCACTGTATATGGCAGCAGTAACACAATAAAGAGATAACCAACCAATACTGACTTTTTTTTTTCTTTTCAGTCATCTACTGGTCTGTTCTTTCACTACCATCTAAAAGAATTCAGTATCCCTTAAATGACAAAGACTGATATTTGTCTTCTGTCTGACTTTGGTGATCCTCTCAATTTTTCCTTATGAAAGAGCAATCTGACTCTCTGCTGCCGGGAACATTGTGAGCTTCAGTGAAGGTCAGAGTATCCATGTGTCTGGGCATGTCGCAATGTGTGAGAATATCTTTTTGCTTTGTTTTTTTTCAATGTCCTTAATGAGTTCTGTAAGACATTTCATCAATAGTTGCCTTAAAAGTAAGTCTGGAGGTATACTAAAATCAAAGGTTAACATGATACAAAAAAATGCAATGTGTTAGCTGTAGATGAAGGATCGATATATATCTATGCTGCTATCACAAACTTAATCTTATAGCCTAACACAAAGTAGTGCATGATGGTGAAGTGGGAGGTAAATAAAATAAAAAAAAACATTTCAGATATAAAAATCTGAACCCTAAGCCATATATTCATTAATGTCAGAACCACCTTTTGCTGGAATTACATCTTGATTTCTTAGGGAGGGATGAGGTGTCTCTGCCAGCTTTTCACATTTTGAGATGGATTTTTTTTTTCCAATTTCTCTTTGCAAAATAACTCAAGATCTGTCAGATTGAATGGAGAGAGTATGTGAAAATCCATTTTCAGATCTTGCCACAGACTGTCAGCTGGATTTAAGTTTGGACTTTGCTTGGTCATTCTTACACATTTAGTGCTCTGACCATTATGTTGTATTTCTGGCTGGTTGTTTGGGGTCATTGACACGCTGGAAGATGAACTTCTGGTCCAGTCCCAAGACTGCACAAGCTGTAACAGATTATTTACCTGACTGACCTGAATTCGCCCAAACCAAAGCAAAACATTCCCACAGCTTGATACTCCCACCACCAGGTTTCAAATGTCAAATGGTATATCCAATGTGATATTTCGGTGTTTTTCCTTTCTGCTTTCTATTTCATATTCTTCAAGATCAAGAAACTTAAAAAAAATAAAATAAAAATAAAAATTAAATGCTTTCATATTTTTCAGGACAGGGCTTTTGTCAATCAGTTCTTAACTTAGAACTATCCAGCCTATTTGTGTTTCTCCTGAAACTGCATTTTAGTGGAAATCTGATTTTTAAATCCTCTACAACTATGGCAATTTTCAGTTGGAAAAAAAAAGACAAACGTACTGAAGGATGTCTTAGGAAATCTCATTCATTCGACCTCAATTAAATATATATATTTTTTAAAATGTTGGGTCTCGGAAGTAAAAATCATCTGAAATTTCCCCTCCAAACTCCTCGGTTTATTTTTCACTCCTGTTATCTAGCTCTGGTGGATAGATAACATGGTTATGAGGTTTGTGCACAGAATGTGGCACCAGATCAAAAATCTATTCAAAGCCATTCTGCTCCAGGTAGCAATGGTCTTACGCTAAGAAGCGCAGGTGGAGTGCAACTCACACCTTTGTGTTGATCTTACTCACATTTCTTGTATCTCAACAAAACTAAGGGTAAAATCCCTGATTCCCCTGCTGCAGTGTCTGCATAAGGTATTGCTACTGAATTTGTGATTTGTAAATATTTTAGTACTTAGATAAGTGAAATTCTAGCTTCTTTTTTTTTTGTCAAATTTGGAACATCTAAAAAAAAAAAAAAACCCGCAAATTCTTACTTTTATAGAAATAAATCATGTTTCTCATGTAATGGGAAAACCAACATGCCAGTCACCTTTTTACCTCACACTAATTATGGGAACATTGTTTATGAAATGCAGCTGCTGGCTCTTTATGATCTTATTATAGAGCACTGAGCTTTATCACAGTAATGATTAAAACCTCTTGACCACCATTGTATTTTATACTCTCTGGTTAACTGTCCTGCACTGTCCACAACCATACTGCTGCATTAACATACTTTTGTTTATGAATCAGTGCTTATTACCAGTGAGTGACTCTAACTTACTACATCATCTAAAAATAAGCAATTAGGTCCTACAACAAAAAGCGTTTTTTACAATCAGCTTTTCTTAGTATTTTTCATTGAATTTGTTGTATGAATCACACTGACTACAATTTGTACAACAAATTATTGATTTCTATGTAAAACAAGACACTGAGCTTGTGTGTCTCAGTAAGATCTACATTTCTAAATAAAGGTGAAATACAAAATGAAATATATGATTATATGTCATGCTTTTCAGACCTAAAAAAGAAATAATGAAAAACTAAATTTACTTCCACTTCAAAATCAGGCACCTTTTTATATTGGCTTATCACACTAAATCCCAGAAGAATAGATTGAACCGTGACAAAATGTGGCCTGCGTTATGGGACACATCTATTCTTAGAAGTCAGTGTACATCAAAATGAGATGAACACTAATAACTGTACTCATGACTTTGCGAACTATGTAAAAATGGTATTTATATTTGAATGTCAGCCCCTTCACACTTGAAAAGGTGTTCCACTTTCCGAAGGCAAAGACATTTTATTTGCATAACACATTTTCAGCAACAGGGCAATTCAAAGTATTTTTCATAATCACAATAAAACAACAAACAAGCAAAATTTGTCTTCCCTTCGTTGCCACTTTGCATTGGTAATGTAAGGGGAAATGACAGATTGAAAAACACATAACGCTTTATGACGTTCTAGATGTTATTAATCAAAGGCTGCACCAAACAAATGGGTTTTTAGCCTTGATTTAAGGAAACTCTGTGTTTCAACATTTTTGCCGTTCTCTGGAAGTTTGCTCCAGATTAGAGGATCATAAAAACTTAATGTGAGGCTTAAAACTGATTTGTTTTAAGCCTTTGCTCAGTGAGTTTGGAGTTGCTTAGTAACAATGTAATGTAGACCTGTGTGTCATCTGCATAGTTACGACAAATAATCGCACGATTTGTTCGTATCTGATGTAGAGGAAGCATGTAGATATTCAATAGGGATGCTCAGATGGAACGAAGGGGATCCCCACATGTGACTTTTGCCTGTGAGAAGTCACGTATTGGCACAAAGAAGTTCCTGTTCAATAGTTAAGACAAAATCCAGCTAAGTACTATACCAGGGTCAGACCCAGCTCTACGGTCAGATGATAATTTCATCTTTCTCAGTTATTTGTTAACATTGCCTTTGTGGTGTGAGCAGATGTTATTTTCTTCACCCTGTCTCAGACCAACAGGAAGAAAGTCAGCATGATATTGTCTCGTTCTGTTTCTTGGAAAAGTTTGCGCCAACGTTTTGTCGTGTGAAAAACCTCAAATCTCTCATGGTTTTCCGCCAGCTATGTTTGTTTCCCCACATAAAATTCACAGGAATTTTAGTAAAATCCATTACGAGAAAATCAAGACAGTCTTTTTTTTAAAAGAAGCATCACAATAAAACGCTCTGACAGTTTCACGGCAACTGGATGATACACTCAACTAAAACAGCATCAGAAGAACTGGTGCTGGTATGACACTGGATCTTGTCACAAGACACGAATAATCAAAAAAGACGTTTAATGCTGTTACACCGCAGCTGCTGTGGGGGGAGGGGAATCGAACTATAAACACTGTGTCAGATGAGAAGATTGATAGCTTAAACATAAAGCAGTACGACAAGCCGGGTCTGCTTTAAAAACAAATCACTGTGCGGCATTCTGTGACTGGATGCTGGGAAATAAAGACTGCATTCTGTAAAGCTGCTGTTCATTAAAGGTGAAACTCACCATGAAATAAAACACGTTTCCCATACAGATAAATGATTTACTGCAGTTGAACAATGTCTCACAATCCACACGGGACAAGAAACAACACGAAAAGTGAATGAAGATTTAATTAGATAGTCCCTGTCATTGTCATTACCCTGAATTAATTTCCCCATCTAATGCAGCATTACATGAATAAAAATACGCTATCTGTAAATAATGTATGCAGAGTTATAATTGAGTTTGTGAAGTTGGAGAGACTACATGCAGGTTGGGTCATTCAGACAGCTGGGACAGCAGCACTCATTGACAGATGTGATTTTATCTCGATTGAAAACACATGTCAAGTATTAGTTCATAGAATCCAGAGCTTGTTACACAACCTGCACCCTAGGCACCACTGGACTAATTAAAATGTACCTTCCTCAACTGGATTAATTAAAGAAAAACAGTAAATGAGCGGTGTTATAATCCTACATTCCCAGAAGGACTTTTTCTATGTCTTCATCATATAGGAAAAAGATAAATGTAAATGTTTACCATGCTTTTTTTTCCGGCAACTTGATCCGTCAGGGACTACAAATTTTCAGCCCCCTAAAAGCCATCTCTAAAGTCTACTGAGATAAAAATAAAAGCATTTGTTCCTCATCCTCGACTTAGCTCAGTGGGCAAATCTGTCAGATTGCATTTGTGATGCTGGCAGCACTCGCCGTGTGCATTTGTCACTGTGCAGAGGTTTGATTCCTTGCTGACATCATGTGACCCAATGCTATCATGCTCGCCTGCTGCACAGGGCATGCTCCAGCTTTGCAGGTCTCTGCGGCTGACCCGCTCTCCAGCACTTATCGTCTGGAGGGTGAGGTAAGTGCTAAAACACCGCTGAGAGGATCGCTGTGCAGAGGCCAGATGACTGACTTTTTTTTTCTGTCATTCATTATGAAAAACATTGGACACACCATTACCTCCCTGTGTGGTGCAATTAGCCAAGTTGGCTGGAATGATGCTCATCACGCCCAGAGCTGCAGCACTCAGGCAAACTGTTGTTTTAGTACAAAACAGGCGACCGACAAACTTGTTCTCACACCTGCATACAAGGAGAGAGTCGTGCCCGCCGACCTCTTCTGGAGCTATAATTATCGAGTATGAGTCGGATGTGGCTCGGCCCGAATGCTGATTTGGTTCAGTCCGGCAGGGACAGCTGACACGGAACCTTTAACTTCTCTGACACCGCTCTGTAATTATTTGATTTTACAGCGGGCTGCACTCGCACAAAAAACTGTCAGCCAAGTGAAATGTGCCATCAGATCAACTGACTCTTGCTTTTAGTGTCTCCTGGGAGCTTAGGGGGTCGCCCAGCCAATTTCCCCAGTGAGCGCTCCTTGTTTGGTGAATGAAAACAATAGTTCTTTCTCGATCGTCTCTGTGCTTGTGAAAGCAAAGGGCTCTGCAAAAGTACTGCTACCCTTATGCTGTTTTTCACACGTCAGCAGCTTAGATCCACAAACTTCTATGTATCTCATTTGGATTTTTTTTGCTTGTTTTGTTTTGACAGACCAACAAAAAACACTAAACAATTTTCAAGGTAAAGGAACATAAAAATCTGAACGGTGTGGTGAATATTTATTTTCATCCCACCTACTACGATACCCCAAAATGAAATCTGGTGTAACCACTTTCAAATCTCCTCAAATTCTCCTAAGTATTACACATAGAGTTCAGATACATGCTATATGAATACAGCCGCTCTGTGACAACCAATGAGGAACACAACACAGTCAGGGATAAAATTGTGGGGAAATTTAAAACTGAAAACATTCTACTGTTTTTCACTATTTTTCATGTCATGGAGCATCCACCTGGGCAAGAAGGGCATATATCAGATAAGTAGTCAAGAGAGGCGAGATGAGATTCAGAAATTCACAGCTCAGGAGGGAGAATCTGACTCTTAGTCATGAACTCCACAAATCTACCCTTTTGCTTCAGAAGAAATTGCTTTTAAAAAGCCACAATAAGTTCTGTTTGCAGCCTGCCCAAGTGAAGGAATGCAGCAAATATGTGGACAAAGTTACTCTGGTCAGATAACATCATAATTGTTTTAAGATTGCACAGTTGATTAGACAATTGCTGTTCCATGCAGTTCAACTGACCTTGAGTCATTATGCAATACTTCAGTCTTTAAGTGTTTGTAGCTGATGGGGACGAACCCAAAAGACTTGCAGGTGTTAATGAGAGTGAGAGCTCGTTTTGAGCCAGGTGGGCAGAGAAAAATACATGCCCCACTTTTTAGATTTTACTTTAAATGAAGTGTGCCATATAAAATCCAAATAAAACAGACTTCAGTTTGTGGAGGTATAACAGGACAGCATGTAAAAAAAAAAAAAAAAAGAAATTTTCTTTTGCAGTGTAAGGTTTTTGATAATTAGAATAGTCAAGCAAATCAGATTCAACTTTTTCTCACGTTTGCTTATTCATATTACAAAGGAAACAACAGGAGAACACTGGAGATAACTCCTAACAAGACCGAAGAAGCAGAAGAGTGAGACAAACAAAAAGGCTGCCAGCCAAGTAGCTTTTCATTCTCGTCATTCCTACGGCTGTGTGCACACGTGCACCCCAGGGGTCTTTGTTCCTGTGTCCCACCCACCATCCGCGTCCCGTCACTCTGACCGCTCGCACAGGAAACGTGACACGCCGTACTGTGCTTTGATTCACTCGGCTATTTTTAAACACCTTTGAAGGAAAGATGAATTCACAAAAAAAGTAGAAGAAAAAAAACAGGAACGGGGTGGGGAGAACGTGTGGGAGTGGTGGCATTGCTTGAATCTTTCTGTCAGCAGTGCGTGGCTTAATCTCAGATTAGATTACATTCTCTTCACTCAAGTTATGATAAATAGGCGAGAACAACCTTTCAGCAAGGACATTAGAGCTGAGCTGATGAGACGCTGGTGACTGCACTGAGTTATGTCAGGGGGGCCCGGGGATTTGGACAAGTTTAAGATTAAGCTGACTTGAGTTGCCTTGAAGGGATGCAGCCTGCAATGAGTCCGGCCAACGAAAATCACTGTCATCAGAGCAGTCCAGTGAATGAACCCAAAATCAAAGACTCAGAACATCATTAGGTTTATTGAGCACGTCTATAACGGAAAATGTGCTACAATTTAAACGAGCAAGCTCTCCCAGGGGATAGAGATTCAGATTTAGTCAGATAATCCCAACGTACGACAAAATGCCTGCCATGATTTTGTTGTCGGGAAGAAGAAGACACGCTAAACGTAGTGTAGAGAGTGATATTCCCCATGGATCTGTGCTGTCAATTTAAATTGACTTCTGGTCTGACTCACTAAGTCCACTGACTCAATTAACCCTCCCTCTGGATTTTTTTTTTTTTTTTTTCAATAGGGTGGAGTAAGGAGCTCATGACTCTGGAGAGATGCGGGAATGTAATGCATGATTTCACAAAATTCAACTTCATCCCCCAACCTTACATGCCCCATGACCCACACTCTAAAAAGAGTATTTGGGCTGTAGTTCATGTTATGGACTTATTTACATTAACCTCACTTAATTCTTTCCCT
>CAEFZY010029323.1:0-69327 GCA_903066815.1 Brachyrhaphis roseni | reverse complement strand
TTACGTTTTCGTCCTGTTTTTATTAATAACATGTTGTCTGTTGGGGGAGCGCACACACACATCACCCGTCATCCCCTCGCTGCCCTCTCTTTACCCTCTCTCAACTCTTCTTCTCCGCTCTCCTTTCATCTCCTCCTTCGCCTCTGACCTCCTCGTCCTCCTCCTCCTCCTCCTCGCCGTCTCTCTCTTTGATATCGCGGCTCACGGACGCCGCTCGCCGTAAACTGTAAATCTGTCGCCCGCTTTTCTTTTCCTTTCCCCTCTTAAAACGTGTGCGCGCGCGCTGCACCTCTGACAAGCTGTCACAATAAATAGAGATAAGACCAGGTGGAGGGAGGGAGGGAGGGAGGGAGGGAGGAGTAAACGACAAGAAGATTGAATAAAAAACAGAACGGAGAGGAGGACGAGATAAAACGACCAGAACGGGGAAAGAAAGAGGGAAGAAATGGGATTAAACTCAGCGAGAAGAGGAGGTGAGAGGAAGAGTTGAGATATGACGAAGGGAGGAGGTGGGATAGAGAGATTACCAGGTGAACGAGAGGAAAAGCTGTTGCGACACTCCCTAATGCAATTTCTAAACCAATCTGCTAAGTGCACCTAAGAGACTGTGTGTTTGTGTGTTGAAGTGTGTGCTCACAGGAATCTAATAATCTTGTTGCAGACAACAACCCATCCTCCTTCATCTTTCACCTACTCCAACCCTTCATCTCTCTCTGCTGCTTGGACTGCTTCCTCTATAAACCAGACACATCTGGGGAGGGAAAAAGCCGTTTTTAGCAGCTGTTCACACCCAACCGGAGCTGTTTTACTGGGGGAACTGGAGGTTTGTAAACACACGTTTAAAAAGTGTTCAAATAAGCATTAAACTCTGTTTCTCAGAGTTTTTGGTACATGAAGAACTCTAAAGATTAAAAATGTCAGCTTGCTTTTCAAATGGCGTTACGGTTTTTTTAAAATACTTTTTAAATATTTGAAGATAAGTGCAGCTGAAATTCATTGGTGCAGAGCTACTTGACATCCTATTGGCTGTTGCTTGAAAAGCAACCAATCCAAGAGCGCCATTTATTTTCCTTGTCTCTGATTGGCTGCATCTCTAAGGGGAAATAAGGAAGACTTTAGATATTCTGCAGTACTGCTAAAACGGTTTCCACTGCATATTGATGCATATTAAGCTATATTTGATGATTTAAAATATTTACTCCCTAATCTACACGAAACCCTGCAAAATACAGATATTCTTTGTGATAAGTGTGTATCCCAAACATTTTATATTTTAGTTATATAACAACATTTATCTTGTGTTTTATCTGTATTGTGTTGTTAGGTATTTTTGTGTGATCAGATTTAGAGATTTTTGCAATATCAAAATAAACAACGTTTCTCTTTACGCTGATGATTAACTGCTATTTATTTAAAACCACCAAAACTTTGCAACCATTTCTACTGTCATTTCTTGCCCACGTTTATAGGTATAAATTTGGACATTGGTGATTTTAGACCCCCTCGTTCTCCTCAACATTTCCTCAATAACATCTTCTTGCTTTATCAAAAGCTTCAGACGTATTGCATTCATTAAAACACCGTCGTTTGGACTAACCAGGCATAAAACGTCTCACCAGTCTGTCTAATCATTGCCGTCCCAAACCAGAAGGCTAAAAATGTTGAAGATAATTAACTCAAGACCAAAACATTTTTAGCTTATTATCAGTTTACATAAAAATTAAGATTATTTACTGATATTTTGCTAGTGGATGTGCTTGAAATTGAGTATAAAAATGATCAGGACAACATTACTTTGTTTCTGTGCCTAATAAATGAAGCTAATAATTATCTCTGTTGGGATTACCATGCAGCTGAGACTCTGCCCTACAGCAGCCCAGATGTTGGCTGCAATAAATAATTTAGATGTTGGCCCAACTAAAAAAGAAAGATGAAGAAACCAAAAAGAACCTGAGAATGCACATTTTGTGTTTTTTCACGCAAACAAAGAGCAGTTTCAGTTGCTGAAAACTTGCAGACTGAAACAGCCTTTGTGAAACATTATCTATTTCCAACACACACACACACACACTGACCTGCCTCTCCCCTCTCGATGTTTTGTTCATCCTCACACACACACACACACACACCCACACACACACACACGCAGCAACGAAGAGGATCGGTTCTTTTCCATGGTGACAGAGGGTCATATTTCTTGCTTTGATCTTCACCTCTCCCTCTGTGATCCTTCACTCTCCTCTGTTTTCATACAGAAAACAGAGACAAGGGAGAGAGAGAGAGCATCTTTCCTGCGTCTCTCGCCCCGGCTGGTCGGTAGGACGGTAACTGAAGCATGAAACCACTTTTTCGGCCCCTGAGACACGCAGGCACACACACTCAGCCACCAGGCTGCAGGATGGCAAACTGTGAAAAACATTAAACTGAACACAAGATGTGAAAAAGCTGCTCACTTTACACCAGACATGTTTGGGATAACCCAGGATGAGCCGAGCGCGTTTTGAAGAGACAGATTCAAGCAATGAGTTGAAGCAAAAGCTTTTAAAAGGAAGAGAAGTTCAAACCTGCAGTAAATGTTAAGTTGTTTATCTAAACACTTTATGTTTTAGCAGCTGTTATAACAGTTGTTGCATCTACGCTTTTAATCTAAAAGTCGTAATTAGAGTAGTACTGTGCAACTTTAGTATTTATTGATCATAACCAAATACCATGGAAGAAAAAGTCTCTTTAAAATCTGAACTTTTTAGACAATTAACATATAAACAATTTTTTATCCTGTGAAATTACACACTATATAATAACTTTTGGGAACCCATTTAATCCTTATAGTATTACGGTTTTATTTTTGTCGCTTCATTCTCATAGTATTGACCATTTTTGTGGAATCATAACTTTATTCTCAAAGTATTACAACTTCATTCACATTGTATTACCATATTATGACTTAATCCTCAAATTATTACAACTTTAATCTAATATTATAACTTTATTATCATGTTATTACCACTTTATTCTTGTTCTTCTTCTTGTTACAACTATTATATTATGACTTTATTCTCGTACTTTTGCGTCTTTATTCTTGTATTATTACAATCTTAGTCTTGTATTATTATAATTTTATTCTCATCACTTCAGAAACAAAATTCTCTTGGTCTGGCCCTAATACTGGCCTGGGCTGCTTTAGCCAATCAAATCACGGTGTTTTGATCACGTGACAGCAGTGCGTTGGGCTGGGCCAGAGGCGTTGTCTTTAAAATGAGCTATTAGCATCTCAGAACAGGAGCGTGTTCAGATGTGAGTAGCGCTCTATTTGTCATCAGCTCAGTCAAACATTTCACCCACTTAATACTCAAATGTCCGTCAAGAAGTACCTGCTGAAATTATTCAGCAGAGAATAAATTGTTCTGAAATTATCGTTGCTTATCTTCATTAGCCATGCTAACCAGCTAACTGCTGCTAGCGTAGCGCAACGTACCGGTGTCGCATGTTCAAAAGAGCGTGATTCGATTTGCTAAAAGCCACCCGATATTTGGTGTGGGTCACCAGAAGGTCGACACATTTGCACGCAAGGTTTTGCAGATGAACTTGAAGTAAAAAACAAAGTTCATAAACTCGATGAATCTGATTCTACTGAGAGAACATTTCTTCCATAAAACACAAACCAAGTCTTTGTTAAACTAGGTAGAAAACTGCTTTATTAACTGATGATCGTTTTCAAGATAATCGTCAACGATAGCTGCTTCAGAAACGACCCGACGCGATCCGATCGGCCGGCTGCTGGCCGCTAACAAACTCCGTCACACTGCAGCGGGGTGACCTCGGCTCCCCGCCGGCCAGCGCTTTAACCTTTATCAATTAACCAGCAGCACAAAGCGGAGCTGAAACCAGACACATGGACAGAAACGACGCGCACGAACCCCGGCGAGACACACAAAACCGAGCGTGCACATGTAACCAGAGCCGGAGTGACAACTGATAGCTCTGTTTGTGCTTTCTAGATTGTCTCTCACACACACACCTCGACAAGCAGGCACAACAACTGACCACATTTCAGCCGGTGTGTGTTTTCACAAACCACTGTGTTCCATTAAAAAAACTTAATGCTCCATGCAAAAGAATGAAAAACAGCACAACGACAGAAAGAGTTCACGCTGAGTGTGTGTGGAGCTTCTTCTGCAACGCTTCAACAAACCAAAACGACTTCTCTCCCCCCTGAGTTACAGACAACACAGCCTCCATCATCGGTGTGGGTGTGTGTGCACCGCTGTGATGGCTGCGTGTGTGTGTGTGGGCTCTAACAGCCTGTCGTGATAAGGAGAGCCCAGAATAACACTCCGACATCAGCAACCCTCCCTCCTGTCACTCACTATCGATTCTTCCTCTCACACACACCCGGACACACACAGAAAACCAAAGAGGTGACAAGGAAGCAGAAAACACTCCGTCGCTCTCGCTCAGATCAAAACCGGCCCGTCCTTCAATTAGAAACAACGTGAATACGGGCCAAACTTTAAATCGGGGTTGCCACACTTATCAGACTTCAACTTCAGAACATTTCAAATTTACATGATTTTATTGTATATTTTTTTAAACATGAAGAACAAACTTGATGTGCAGTATCGACCATTCAAAGAGTCGAATGTCAAGAAAAGTCATTGGTCTGATTGGTTTATCGTCCAAATCACAAGTTTCAGAGAAAATCTGTCTATGCTTTATAGAAAAGTTTGTCTAAAAAACAAACTTTTCTCGTCTTGGTTCCCTTCTGGCCAGGCAGTCAACAGAAGCTCCAGTCTTGGAAAGTTTTGCCAATTCAGAATCAGAGAGTCACATTTAATAAACTCCTGATATGTTTAAATCTTCCTGCTGCACTACGTTTGATTGTCCATCTGTCTTTAGAGTCGTCACATCCAGCTTAACAGTGTTTGGCACCACCAGATGGAGAAATTCAACTTTCTTTACTATAAATGTGGAAATGTTATCATGTACCTCAGTTAGTCTATTAAGGTCGATTTTTCACCTTCTAAGATGAGTGGGATTTTGATTTTGTGCATAATTTATTAATTTTGATCAATCAAAAATCAACTTGAAAATCAAGCTCATAAATGTCTAAATACATTATGGAAGAAAGAGACTCTGTGATAGTTTATTTGATCTTTCAGACAGCATAAAATGGGGTTACAGTCTAGATAAATGACTGTATTCACATGTTTTTTGTTCTTTACTTGTCATAAACCAGGAAATCGGTCATATTTTCCAATAAAAGTGGTCCAATCACTATCATCAGGGATAAATAATATTCATAAAACAATCGTCTTGCTCCTGCTGATTGATTTAAACTGTGATTGTTGCTTGTTGCAGGATCTTAGGCCTTGTTGTGTGTCTGCGACACCTCTGAGTGTTCACACCTCTGCAGGAGGCCACCACCAAAATTAGCCCAACGGTCTCCATCCAACGTCTGCGTTATATTTATTCAGTTAGTTTTGCTTTATGACTTTAAAATCATAACTGATTCAATTAAACCAGATTTGTAGCTCATTGAAAATAGTCCTTGTGAATTTGCAAACCAAATTGCCCCCATGTATCACCTTTCAGACGTTACTTATCAAACATAAGAAACGTTTGATACTTATGTTTGAACAACTTTCTGCAGACAAAGACACAAAAAGCATCGAAGGAACCCTGTTATATTGTTTATCTGGTTTATGTTGCTTACCTGGTAGAAAATAAAGATAAATGATTTATACTGACTGGGATCATTAAAGTTTTGTTGAATTTAAATTACAAAGGAAAATTAAATAAGAGTGTAAGAACAAATACAGTCACTGAAGCTTGCATTAATGCACTAAGAGGGTAGCTAATTTTTCATTTAGTGTTTTTGCTAACTTTTGAAAATGCTTTGCTCAATGATGAATTCTAAAGCGCTAATTTACTTACTTGTTTTATAAGCTTTCATTTGAATAAAGTTTAACATACATGTTCAAGTTTTGGTTATCAACTCAAGATTTTTTCAAAATAAACATTTACATTCATGCTTTTATTCTGAAGTGCTTGAAGACCGTTTACACAGCCGTTCCACTTCCTCTCCTCACGTTTATTCTATACCCAGAATGCATTGCTCCACAGTAAACAGTTTAAAACAGTTTAAAATCTATTGATGTCCTGCGCGCTTTCTGACCACAATGATCAATTAGGCTGCATTAGCAACAGCGTTAGCAATACTCCACAAATATAAAGCTGAACCCATGAGTGAGAAGTTTGTTTCAAAGCGTCACTTCCTGAAGCCTAAACATGTGGATAGAAGTGCAGTAACAAATTTGACCCTGTTGGAGGCGATATAACGTGTTGAAGTTAGCGTTTTAGCATTTAGCTTCTGCTAAATTCCATGTTTATGTATCACATTAGCATTAGCAGATCTAATGTTTAGGTTTAGTGCTTTACAGTTAATGCAACTAACTTTTTAGCTAGCAGTGTCGACTTCTACACAACTTTATATAAACCTCAAACTAAAGAAATATTTCATAATCTTTTAAGAAACCTGAACTGTGTTTCGTTGTTTTTATTTCACTCTCACTCAGATCCTCAAAGGCTGAAGCTCTAAAACTTTTAGATGCTTCAACACATCAGATTTAAGTAAGTCATCAACAGGACTTTCTAGAACTGGATTTCCCAATTATTCAGACTCCTACAAACCCATAATTGCTAAAAAGTGAAGAAAAATAAATCAGTGGACGTAATAAAGCTACTGAGATGACATCATCGGCTTTAAACTGCTCTCCTAATGTTTGGTTTCTCAACAAGACGTGTGGGAATGTTGTTTTTAACGGCACAAATGTCTCACATCTCCCCGTTCTCCCGCCCCGGTGACGCGGCGGATCCTTAATAATCCCGCATCGAAACCACTTCAAATTAAAAGGAAACAAAACACGGGTCAACGAAAACCGTCGTCGGGGAGCGCAAGTGGATTTAGGAGGTAATCGTGTTTACGCACACAGAAACACAAACACTCGCATGGATTACAGAGGAGATGAAGTATGTTGGAGCACAGCGGGAGTTTTCTTTCTCTTCGTTTGTGTGTGTTATTATTTAATTTCTCCGCTTTTCTGTTCCCAGAGCTTTAAAGAGGGCGAAACGGAGGAGGAGGAGGAGGAGGAAGAGGAGGCATTAGAAGAATGTCAATATGATTGGAGGAAGAGGAGTGTGTGTTCGCTGCGCGTTCAGCAACAATAGCTCTCCAGCCGTGTTGTTCCATGTGCATTCACATGATCCATTATTACCTCTGACATGTACCGCTGGGCGAGCGAGGGAGAGAGAGAGAGAGAGAGAGAGAGAGAGAGAGAGAGAGAGAGAGAGAGAGAGAGGGACATGACTGAGAGGAATAAAGAAGAGACAGAGATGCACCTGTGATTGTGTAAGTCAGCAGAAGACAAAAACGACAACATTCAATCCTTTATAAACTGCAGGACAGTGTGTGTGTGTGTGGGGGTGTGTGTGGGGGTGTGTAGGCGTGTGTGTGTGTGTGGTTGTGGGTGTTTGTCTGAAAGCAGAGGTCACACACCATGGATCCACAGCAACGCAACTCAGTCAATTATTAGCTGAAAACCCTCCGTCTGTCATCTGCAACAACAGAAAAAAAGCCCAACTGGGACCAAAACCAGAGTTCCCAACAAGGGGAGAAATTCCCAGGACTTTCCAGGATGATTCCATGATTACAGTGAAGCCTCATAATGTTTTACACCTGATTTATTTTATCAGGGAGGAAGAAAAGGAAGAATCTGCAGAGCATTTCTAGAAGATTCTCCAGATTTGAATGAAGGAATAAATGAAGGAAAGAAAAAGAAAAGGATGGATGGGAGGAAGAAATAAAGAAAAACAAAGAAAGGCTTGAAGGACGGAGAGGAGAAATACAGAAAAGGATTGAAGTATGGAAAGGAAGAAATAAAGATAGAAAAATGAGGTTTGAGGGACGGATGGACAAAAGAAAGGAAGAATGTTAAGGTATGATGGAAAGAAGAACTAAAAGACAGAAATGAAGAAAATATGAGAAGAATGGAAGAAAGAACTAAAACAAAAAGAAAGGCAGAAGGAATAAAAGAAAGAACTAAAGAAAGAGAAAAGAAAGGAAGGATTGAAGGAAGTAGTAAAGAAATAAAGGGAAAGAAAGGCAGGAAAAATAGAAAGATGGAGGAAACACTAAAGGAAGAAAGATGAAGAAAGGATGGAGGAATTGAAGATGGAAAGAAGGAAGGTTTGGGTGAAGGATGGAAAAACAACTGAAAGAAAGAAAGTCTGAATCAAGGAATAAATGATGGGAGGAAACACTGTGAAGCAACAAATAACGAAGGAATAAAGAAGAACTGATAGAAAGAAGGAGATAAAGTTCTTTCTCTTTTCTTTTCCATAAATGGAACAAATTTCCATGAAATTCAAAACTTTTCAGGAACTCTGAAGCGTTTCCACAGAGGAACGATCTTCATGTCGCTGCTCGACGTTTCTGATCCAAACGGCTGAATCTCCATGGCAACAGACCCGTTTATTTAAATCATGTAGCAGAGAAACACCTGAAACCTGCAGAAATCCGGTCCCTCCAGAACCAGAACCGCCCAAAGACCAGAGGAGGACGGAGTACCCAAAAGTTACTCTAGTAAGAGTTTAAAAGTATTTGGTAAGACGTATACTCAGGTACGGAGTAACTGATCAAGTTATCAATCACTTAATATTTAAAAACTACATAATCAGACGGACCAAAATATAACGCTACGCGGAAATGTTGGTATTTTAAAGATAAAAATGACAATAATTCATATAAATAACTAAAAAATAACAAAAACGGGTAAAAGAAAATTTTCCAAATCAGTTTCTCTCAATAAAAAACTTCAGAAACTTTAATAAAATCTGCAGCTGTGTGTCTGTATCTGGTGAAATTCTGGTTAAAACATGTTTGTTTTCATTCAGTGGGTAGAAAATCCAGAAATTTTACTCAAGTAAAAGTAAAAAGTACAGCGTAGTACAAGTATTCCTAAAAGTACACCGTTTTCCAAAAAGTTACTCTAGTAAATGTAACTAGTTACATTACACTTAGAAGATTTCTCTCCAATACCTAAAACATGCATGAAAATAACCAACCAATCAAATCAAAAATCAGTAAAAATAAACCCAAAACATTTCTCCGCCCGCACAACGTTTCGACTGCTTCCTTTCCAGAGACGGAGCGACGGAAATATCCTGCTCCGGTGTAAAAATAAAGCCTGTTATCAGTTCTGTTAACACAAACAGAGTCCTCTGCACGCTCCGAAAGCGACTCCTCGGCATCCTGCTGCCAAAAACACGCTCTGCTAATTAGCTCTGTTCCTCAGCTGACACAGAAAAACACGCAAATCTGGAGAATTCGACAAATGAAAACACTTTTAGCACCAATTACAGTAAGATAGAAACAAAGATTTTGCTCTTTTTAACAAGAGATTTGAGAACAAACCCTGGTTATCACCAGAAACAGAGGCTGTAGTGTGTTTGCACACTGACTCACACTACAACGCTGCATTTCTAAGAAAACATCAACATTTTATTTGTTTTGAACCGTTTCTGACACTCGCAACGACAGATAAAGTCTCTAAACTGCACCTTGTTTGCTTCCTGTGGTTTTAGTTCTACAAAAAGAAACAAACTCGATTATTTTTCTTCTTCCTTTAGCGTCTCACACAACAAGCTGCAAACTTAACCTAGAAAATTAAAGATACCGATTCGCTGATCTCTTTGAGGTTACGAGATCATCCATCTTCTTTTTCCTAACATCTCTAAACACACAAGAGGCAAACATGACTGACCGAATCTCCATGTGATTTTTACTAAAACAAATTAAATAAAAGTGTTTTTAAAAGCATGCTGTTGGTTGATGGGTTTATAGACTGGAAACAGTGGAAGTTTGTAGTTTTAATGCATTTAATTAACACTGGAAAATGTGATTGTTTTTAGTATTTCCCTTGCTGATCACTAATCAAAGTAATCAACACAAAAATGGCAGATTCTGAACTGAAATATCTCATTTATTATAGATAAATAACGTGTTAAATGATATAATTACCTTCAGAAACATCATAAATTATATAAAAGTCTGTAATCAGATTTCAATCCCAATTGAGCAAAATGTTTATTTAACTCAAACCTGAACTGAATTACTCTAAAAAAATAATAAAAAAGATTTTTATAGTGACAGTTTGGACTCTTTTATACATTCACTCTGCAGTAAAAACAACAGAAACAGGAGAACTGATGCAGCTTAGGTTCAGTTTTTCTTTCTTGAGCGGTGTAAAAAAAACACGTGACAAATTAAAAGCATGAGGATAATCTCAATGAAAATCCAATTGATTGATTTTAATCTTTTAATCTGGACTCAGATGACTTGGAAAATTCTGACTGAAATTTGCATTGTATATCCAGAATGATTCTGAACTTTGAGTCCTAACGGACAGATTGGGTCGAAATGGCGCACAACTACTTCCCTTGCAATAAAAAAGACAGAAAAATGACTGAAAGTTGCGCAAAGTCCTGAAACTCAATACGCCTCCCTGAAAGATGCGCTTTGAACCCAAACTGATCCCGGTTCTTTGATAGCTAATTGCAATATTTTCTCCAGAATGAGTCGGAACCTTGATTTCGGATTGGATCATAAACAGAGCGGAGCCGCTTCCGTTGCAAGAGCGACAAAAGAAAAAACTTTAAGTTGCGTAAAACGCGTTTCACCCGTCCGAAAAATCGAGTTGCATCCCAGGAAGTTGCGCTTCGAACCCGAACCGAGGGGGTTTCTCTGCTGGAAAACATAACTGGAATATTTTTCCCAGACGGAGTCGGAACCTTGAGTTCAGATTGAGCCGAATGGATAATAAACAGTGCGGAGCTACTTCCCCTGCAATAAAAAACGACCAAAAACAAACTGTAAGTTGCACAAACACCTGAAACTCAAGTTGCATCCCTGACAGAACCCGAACCGAGGCGGGTTCTCTGCTACCTGATTGCAATTATTTTCCAGACTGAGTTCAGATTGGATAACAAATCGTGCACAACTGCTTCACTTGCAATAAAAAGCACAAAACAAAAAGTGCAAGTTGCACAAAGTGCGTTTCTCCCGTCCTGAAACTCAAGTTGCATCCCTGAAAGTTGCGCTCTGAACCCGAACCGAGGCGGTTCCGCGGACTGACCTGGCGCTGGTGCAGTCCTGGTACAGCGTCTCGAAGTCCTTCCTGGAGATGAGCTTGCAGCGGTTCACGCCGGGCTGAATGGCGCCGAGCCCCCGCAGGACGCGCACCTGCTCCACGGTGCACACCACGGGCGTGATGTCCAGCCTCTTCAGCTTGGTGTAGACGGTGTGCAGCCCGCCCACCAGGTGCTTCAGGAAGAGGTCGAACACCTGCGGCAGGCAGATCAGCTCCTGCCCGTCCACGTTGAAGCTGGCCACCTTCACGCCGTGCACCTCCACCAGCTTGCACTCGCTGCACAGACCCGCGCCGGAGGAGGTCTGCACCAAGCCCGGGGAGCCGGGGGTCAGGCCGCTCAGCGAGCCGAGCCCGCCGAGGGAGCCCAGGGCGCCGCCCGGTCCGGGCAGGAAGGCGCTCAGCATGCTGCTGGTGAGCCGCGGGGACGGGGACAGCGAGTGGGAGTGCGAGTTGGAATTGATGTGCGCCGGGCTGGAGGTGCTGGTGGACACGGCGGAGGAGGAGTGGAGCGCCTCCGGGGCGGAGCGGTAGAGCCCGACGGGGGTTTGCGTCCCGGAGCTCGGGGAGAGCAGCGTAGGAGAGCCGGTGAGCGACATGGAGGCGCTGGAAGTGGGATGAGTGGGACAGTTTCCAGCTGGAAACCACTTGTTCCTCTGCTTTCCTTTTACTTTTCCACTCACTTTCCCTCTTCCTCTTTTATTCCGTTCCTTCTCTTCTCCTCAACTCTTCCAATCCGGGACAAAGTCTCGCCGTGGAAATCCGTGCGTGGACTGTCCGGTCTGTGCGTAAAGCAGCCTGGATCAGACTCCAGGTCAGCCTCCGCCTCCCGCGCGGATAACAGACACACCGATGGACCAATCAGAGCAGACCTGGAGAGGAAGGACCGTGCGCATGTGCGCGTGCGTCTATTATCGGTCGCATCTCTCTCTTTCATAAACTTTCTCACGAGCCGCTTCACTCTCTCCAAAACGGGAAGTTTGTGTTTTTCTTCCGCATCATTTTCGTCCCGACCTCGAACAAACAGCACGTGTTTGATGAGGGCGCGCGCGCGCGTGCGAGCGAGCGGCGTGTTTTGGTCAGTTGTTGCTCACGCGCGAGCTCTGGTGGCGGGATGGACGCACGTTCCCGAAATCACGACGATGAAGGTGAGTCAAAGTTTGGGAGGAGAAAAGGACGACAGAGCAAAACAAGATAAAGGATAAAGAAAGAAAAGGTCAAAAGGTCAAAACTAAAGGATTATTTAGGCGCATTTCAGTAAATTAAAACATTGAAGCTAAAAGAAATAATAAGTAAATTCAGTCAATAATTTAATTTAAAAAATGCAGTGTAACTCCCAACACACTTTTATTTGAAATCTTTAAACTTTCTCAGTCTCAGAAAGGCAAAAGTAATGTCGTGTTTGACTTATTTTATATAAATACAAAAGTTTACTTTAAATATTTAGATTTTGTACACAAAACTACAAAAACTACAAGAGTGAAGGGAAGAAACAGACACAAGAAAGAAGGAAGCAAAACGTGAAGATAAGGGAAAGAAGAAAGAAACAGATTGGGGAAATAAAGAGAAGAAGGAAGAAATGAAAGAATGATAAATGAAAAGGACACAAAGGAAGGAAACAGGAAGGGGAAATAAGAAAATAAGGATGGATGAGAGTCAGAAAGTCAAAAATAGAAACGGAATTAAGGAAGTACAAAAAGAAACTGGATGGAGGAAGAAAAGAAGAAAACATGGAAATAAAGTTTGGAAAATATTTTGATTCTCATTTTTTTTTACAATACAGAATCAGAAAATCCTTAAATCACTTTGTAGAGATAACAGTCAGATTCAGTAAGCTACAATATTATTTATGAAAAGTTTATTTATCTTATCTCTCCATCACAAAGTGAAACATATCAATTTACTACAGGCTTGTTTTGAAACGTTTTTATGGTTTTCTGCTTACAGCAAATAAAAACATGACATTTAAAATTAAGGTTATTTAATTTTTTCTGTTTTATTATTTTCTGTTTTATTGAATATTAACTATAAAGTAAGAAGTTTTAAGCAAAGAAAATCCCAAATTAAAGTCACTGGCCAACAGTGATTTAACAAACCAGTTTGTCATCTTAAAATGACTGAAATTAATGACTTTTTAAGGTTTCCTTCCTGTTCTGAACATGATACAGAAAAAAAAGGGATTTTATAACTAGAGAGAAAACAACTGAACTGGACAGAGAGTTTAGGATAAAAATGGAAATCTAAATGAGCCTGAGAGATTTACACCACAGAAGAAGAAGATGAGGATTAGAGGAGGAAAGGCAACAGAAGAACAAAACCCAGAGAATTAGAAGTGAGCGTTTAAACAGTGAAATGGGATTGAGTGGTGTGGATTACAGGCAGACTGGGTTTTATAATCCTGTGTAATCTCATTACTCTGAGAAACCCTGACTGAACAGAAAAGAGGAAACAGACGAGGAGCCTGAAGAGACGTTAAAAACTCATCAAACAGGAAGTTGTTCTTTATTGGCTCAAATCAGTTTAACTAAACTTAATGTAGAATAAAAATACTCCTAATACTACATTTGTTTCCCAAAAGAAGTTACTCAAATAAATGTAACTGAGTAAATGTAGCTAGTTACTACCAAACTAAAAGTGAAAAAGTATTAAAATGCACCGTCAGATTCACCAAAATATACCTTTAATTTTTGGTATTTTTAGGCCTAAATAAGAATAATTTATATAAGTAACAAAACATTAACAAAATCAATCAAAAGAAGATTTTTCCAAATCGGTTTCTTTCAATAAAAAACGTAAAACTGCTAATTTTTGGTTAAAACATGTTTATTTTTACTCAGTGGGTAAAAAATTCAGAAATTTTACTAAAGTAAGAGTAGAAATACTTCAAAGTAAAAGTAAAAAGAACAGCGTAGTAAAAATACTCCTAAAAGTGTTTTTTAAAGTTATTCAGACCAAAATACTTTTTGCAGTGTAACCTCTGACTGGAAGTTTTGTGCTGCAGAGATGAAGGGAAAGGAGAAGCCGGTGAAGGGTGGAGTTCAGGTCAGAGAAAGAAAGAAAAAAGTAAAACAAAGAAGGAAGAGGGGCAAAAAGGAGAGTCGGAGGGTAATCATTTGTCTCTCAGGACTAATAACGATCAAACTGAAGCTGGACTCAGAGAAAGACAGAGAGAGATGAGCTCTTAGTGGAGGTGAATATCTCTCAGTGGGGAAATAACGACCAGTATGAACTTGGAGCTGGACTTCTTGGAGTGGAGAGAGAAGTAGAAGAAGAGGAGCAGACGGAGAGGAAGAGGAGGCTGAATGAAGGAGGATGAAGAAGTCAGAATGAAAATGCTCCAAAACAAAATGAGTCTGACATTTTCTTTTACTTTTACTTTTTCCTCTTCTCCAAAACAGTTTGAATGAGAAGTTAAAAAAACAAAATCCAATTTACTTCATTCATTTTAATAAAGAACTTTAGTGATTGTGTCAAAAGATGAATTTTCTTCAGATTTACCTCAAAGTGTTACCTTGTTTTCACTTCCCACTTTTTTGAGTCTTAAAAGTATTATTTTATTTTATTTTATTTATTTTTTATTTTTTTACCTTTCTTATGTTCCTCTTGGTTTCTTTTAACATCTGTTGACCAAAAGCAGAGGAATACATGGCATTTCAAAAAGAAAGAATGACGTTAAAAACTTTAGTGATAAATATAATTAGAACAGTCAGAACTCTCTGTGATTAGAAGCCAAAGAATAAAAGTTTTAAAGTGGGTTTTATAAATGTCTGATGTCAGGGACTTAAATCTGCAGGACGTAACTTTTATAAACTAAATATTTTTTTTACATATATGTTAAAACTCTCACTACGTTGTGACAGTATAATATGAAACAGATCATCTGTCTCCACCTCCTCCCTGACCAACTGATGCAATCAGCAAAAAACATCCAATCAGAGCCAAGAAGATGATCTTAATGCTGTCAATCAATCACATGTACACGCTGCTAAATATGCTAATGGTGTGAGAAACAATTTACCTTTATATTAAAACAGTTTATCCACCATTGTGGGTGGCAATGCTAACTAGTTTCAGTATTCCCACCTAAAACTAGTTAGCTTTAAGTGGCTTCAGATTAGCCAGCTAACCTAAAGCTAGGTTAGCCACCTAGCTAAAGTAGCTTTCGGGAGTTAGCTGTAGCATGGCAGAGAGAAAGGCAGAGGTGTGAGGACTTTGGTTTAGGTAAAATAAGTTTATTTCATTTGAAGTTGAGCGAAAAGGTTTAAAAACAATGAGACGTGTTTAATGTGACAACATAATAAAAACACAATATGACCAATTAGCATAAAGACTTTCCTTTTTTTTTCTTTTCAGCACTGTTTTTTCTTTATTTGTATGGAACAGTTAAAAATGACTTAAATAAATACATTTTAATCTATTTACCTTTTGAAAACTGGAGGTGAATTCTGATCTGAATGATTCTCAGATTGATGTTACGTGTGGATTATTTAATTTTTTTTAATCATAAACTCAGTAAATCACTTCCTTTACTTCAGATACATGAAGGACAGAAACTCTGTGCTGCTCTATGATAAATCCTGGACGTTGTAAACCAACAAGGTGGAAAATACAACAGATTGGATCTTATAAAAAGAAGATTTTATGTCAGCTGTGTCCAAATTAACAGGCATATAACTACCAGCCATTCAAATTGAGCCACTCTGAATGACAGGAGCTTAAATCTTTATCACCTTCCTTCTTATTAAAGTAAAATACCTGATTTTGTACGAAGGTGTTGATAAAAATCTTGTTTCAAGTGGCTCAGCGTAAAGCATCCTTTTCCCTCGAATGGTGTCTTTATTTATCACTCTGTCCCTTTAAGAGCATAAATGACAGCATAGAGGGGTAATAATGTCATTTATCAGTGCAGAAACTCTAAGGGCAGCTGCAGGATGTACAGGGCCACCTGACAATGATTTATGTTCAAGGAAAGTTACTTGGATTGAAAACGAACTAAAGTAGACGATGACAAAGTTATGAGCAACAAATCTACTTTAGATGTTATTGATGGAAAAACTTTCTTCACTTAGTCTGTGCAGTTATAACACAAGTTTCTTTATTCTGTTTATCAGCATGGAAACAGATTTTTGGAAGAAAAAGGTGTTTTAACATTATTTAATTTATATTTATGATAAATGTTTGTAGTGAACTTATGAGATTTCAGCCTATTTTGTTACACTGCTACACTCACAGATTCAGATTTTGCTATAACTGTATTAATTTCACTGGTTTTTCCAAAATCTCCAGCTGATGTTTATAAATCCTGCTTGAAACGGAGTGTTGTTTCTACACTGTAAAAACACATTTAAATTTTTCAGTCAAAATTACGGGTAAAATATTTATTTCTTTCATGGTTAGATGGCTTTGTTATTGGTGATTTTACGGTTAAAAATGGTGCTGGAGTCGGTGTTTTACTTTAAAAAATTATTTTAATTAAAATGACCACCAAAACAACATATAAAATGAATGTATAAATGTAAAATGTATAACTTACTGTTTTTGTCAGTTAATTTATTTACGCCAACTTCACATTGAATTGTATGTTGTTATATAAAGTGTATGGGTGTTTCCTGTAAATTTTACTGCTTATCACTGTTAAAGATAAGGATATTTTTTACAGTGTAAGACTAACATATACTTTTTTCATAATAATGTTATGCTTCTACTTACATTTCTTTTGGTCTGCTGTTGGTGTTGTAAATGACAGCAATCTGTTCAGGCGGTTGCTATAGCGTTGCTATGACAACAGTAAACAAGCCACAAGCTCAGAACTAGCTCTCGCCTCGTTCCTATCTGACTTATAAACAATACAAGTACATTACAACTATTAGTCGATGTTTGAGTACTCTACCCACCTACAATAAATATCAGATATATATTTGATATTACTACAATAAATATCAGATATATTTACTGTGGTACTGCAGAACTAGCAAAATTAGCTTAGCTAACGTCAGGGGCGCTGCCAGGAATCTTGGGCCCCATGACAAAACATTAAATTGGGCCCCCCTGCGCAGCTGCTGTTACAATTTATTGAGTCTATCTGAAATATCAAAAGCGTCACAATTTTACCGGTTACATGTAATCACTCTATCAGTCACCAGAACCTTGTTATTCACACAAAGAGTTTGTACTTCCTTCACGAATCCACTTAATCATTGATTGTAAGCGTCCATAGACGACTTCCATAGAGTACACACTAACTATACAGTACTGTGAGAACAGAGGCAGCTTGTCCACATCATCTGACATCATCATGCCGACAGCAGCCATTTTGTTTATGTATCTTTCTCTCGCACATTGGTCAACAGTGTCCTCATTTTGTTTTTGTTGGTCTCGAAGCCATGGGTCCACCATGCATTACGCATGTGCTAGTCTACCAAGATGGCGCAGATCACTACTGGTTCAGACTGGTGGGAACTAGAAAACCATTCCTCGTTTCCTCCGTACGTCATCAGGTGGTTATTGTGTTGGTTTATGTTTAAATTTTGTGGTTGTCTTGTGAAAGAATATGGAAACATTCAAAGAGAAAGGATATTTATGCTAGACGCTGTTAAGTGTTGCATACTGGACCAGTTAAGCAATTAACCAATCCTCTAACATAAACACTCTTTGCATTTTGATTTGAAGGACGCAATTATTTCATCAACTCAAGCATCATCTGCTCCCGATTGGTCTCAACATCTACAAATCCATTTTCCACCCCATGTGAGCGTGAAACAGGAGATTTTTATTGAACGTTTGAGATGTCCAGTGGGTTTTAATTTAGCTGATGATTGTTGGAGGAGATAAAACAGCCTGCGTAGAAACGAAGCGTCGCTGTCACGCCGTTCGGCCCTGAGACGCTCGCTCTGCAGCTTGACACTTGGTAATTGTGTTGTTGAATTAGATCATTAAAGAACACAACTTTAGCCGACCGTCGTCAACATCAGCGCTCGAGGTGCAGCGGAGGATGATGGGAAAACCCACACACACGCACACAAACCCAAAGTGTCATCAAAGACTTACTGTAAATCAACACAACTTGCTAACATGCACATGGTGTCATCTACAGCACACACACACACACACACTGTAATGAAAGCTTCAGGCTGTTATGTGTGAGATGGATGGTTTGACTTTAAGCTTGTATAAATAAAAGCTAAATAAATCCTGATGGCCTCGAGGGATGACTCGCAAACAGCGGCTGTGTGTGTGTGAAGGAAATGATCGTATAGAGGCATTTTAGACAAAAAGTTTAAAGAGCAACACACACACTCAGCCTGAGGCTCTGTTTCCTTCATGTTTACGTCCCAAAGTGAAGTGAAAACATTTCAAAAAGCCAGCAGACCAATGTCACCCAGTTGAAAATATTCACTCCTCTGTTTTTCATCCCACTCAACCATTTATTCACTCTGTAACCTTCAGTTTCTTCAGTGTCTTTAGGTTTGGTTCAGGTACACCCAGTATTACTCAATTGGTTTAAACTTCTATCAATTTATCTGCTGCTAAAGTCTTTACAGGATTCAAAAATTTATGTACAGTGGCTAAAGTATTCTTACACCTTGAACTTTTTCTCATTTTGTCTCAAAGCAGCCACAAACTCAGATGTAATTTAGTGTCATTTTTGTGATCAACACAAAATGGTTCATAAAGATGAGGAGGAAGGAAAATGGTGCTGGTCTTACAAACTTCTAAATAAGATTCCTGGAAGGTAATTGCATCTTGAAGTCTCTTATTCCTGATTCACACAATTATGCAGATTTTACCTTTCTGACTGTCTTAAAGCTGCAGTATGTAACTAAAACTATCACTATGTTGTAAAAGTATTTGATAAACTGTGAAAAAACTGATCTAGGTCAGAAATAACCAATCAGAGCCGAGAGGAGGGTCTTAGCGCTGTCAATCATGCTTGCTCACACCTTACCCCTTTCTGTCTGCTACGCTACAACTGATTCCCCACAACGGAGGCTGCCATGAATGCTAAGGCTAGTTAGCATGGCCATTAATGAAGGCGGATAAAACGGAGAGTTGTTTCTCCGCCACATAGAGCAGCGTATACACAAGCTTGATTAAGTTTCAAAAGTTGAAAATGTTCTACTTTAGAAACTCAGAAATTTTCAAGTTATTGTAGAAAATTTCTGAGATTAATCTCGAAATTTCTGACTTTTCTGGTGGAAATGTACTTTTTTTTTTCTCCATCTACAATAGCCACATACATATATATATCATACTGTCAGAACATAGTGACAAATATGTAAAACACTTTTTAATAAAAGTTAAAAAACTGCAGTCTTTAGCTATTAGTTTTGTACCACCAGATTTCAACTTATTTAAAACTGTATCCCACTTCCACTCCATTTCCTGCTTCCTCCAACATAATTACAAGAACAAAAATCTCCCTGAATCTTGGGAAACGGTGGTAAAGCATAGAAAGAAAAATTTGTGGGAGCCTATGAATGTGGACAGTCTTCGCCACATTCCTGTGACGTAATCGACCTTCAAATGTGACCTTCGAAGGAAGCACCCTTCAAATCTGGACGCATCCAGTGTCATCCACCTGCATAAAATGCTAAAACTTAATACATAATTTCTTAGATGTTCCACAGTACCATTGGTTTGGTACAATACAACATTTTAAAAATATTATTACGGAAAAATCCACTGCGTTTCGCACAAATGGCAGCCATCTTGGATTTAAAGGGAATCAGAGCTGGAACTTAAGAACACAAATTAAACGTAGCATGTCCTTTATTGACTGCCCTCTAGTGGCCACAATGACTTCTAATATTTTCTGCAAAGTTTGAAGCATCAACAAATGTAAAATAAATATCTAAAGTTGAACAAACCTCTGCTCTACCAACATTATTCAAATTAGACCAGAATACCGTTTAAGTTTCACAACAGTGACTTTACAAGCGACTGATTTTTATTAGAAACAGTTAATATTGGTTCATTAGTAAGAATGCAAATTTTATAATGATTTTCTAATACAGAAGTTCAGCTAAAGACCTCTGTGACATGTGCTTTGAAATGACAAAGAGTCTGAAAAGGTTTTAATTAAGTATAGAAATTGTAAAGCTTTTATTTAGTGACAGTACAGACAGGCGTCTTGATTATGTCCTGTCGCCTCTTTCACAAACGAGCCTCAAAGTTTCAACTCAGACATGAACCTTGAGACAGAGACATTTTATAGCATAAAAAATGTTGGGTAATTTCCAATCTGGTGTAATAAAGCCAGGACTAAACACTGTTTTGAGTTCAGTCTGTTCCTCATCTCTCTCTTTAACTTATTCTTTTTTTTTTATCTCCGTCCTCGTCTGTCCTCCACCTCTCCTTCCCTCTCTGCCCTTCATTCCCCTTCTCTTTATCACTCAGCTCATAAAAGCTGCTCATCCAGAAAGAACAGAGTTTAGGAGGATGGAGAAGAGAGAGACAGAGAGAAATGAATGAGGGGAATAAGACAGATAACAGACGGAAGGGGGAAAAAATCAGGGTGCCATTCAGAAACTGGGGAGATTTCTATCTCATATGTAATCATTTGTATACATTTTAGTAAAATAAGTAAATTTAATCACATAGATGTCATGAATCACTCTTCAGCTGTTTTACTGTCTAAATTTGATGAGCCTTGCTTTTGAAAATTGTATCAAGTGCGTCCAGGTTGACCTCTGAAGGAACAGAGGAAGCATCCTTTTGGGTGTTCGCATCATTTAACTTCACATAACCAGCTTCTCTCCACGATAAAATGCTCCAGAAAACAGCTGCAGGACTTTCTGCAGCTTCTTCAGTAACAAGTGTTCAAACCTAACACATATTTTATTATCTAACTCTGTTTTCTCTCTTGAAGAGTTGGTATTCTAACAACTGTTTGATTGTTTAAAACGTTACACAATTCATAAATAAACAGAAACAGATATTATGTTAAATTATTAGAGTTAAACTTTCTTTTCATGAGTGAATGAATACTTGGGGATAAATAAATCTTTTAAGAAATATCAAACGATAATCTGAAAGTACAGCAGAAAATACGTGACTCAGGAAGGTCACAGTGAAAATAAGTCAAGAGTCAGAAACACTGAACGGATCTACAGGAAGTCGCAGGACGCCTTACCCGCCCAAAACCGAACCTTCACTTTGTTTTTCAAGCCATTCAGAAAAAAACTTGCTGATGTAGCGCAGTTGATTCTGCGTATCTTAGCGATTCCCTGTCTGACTGTCAGACCAAGACGACTCTGGCTCTTCTTTGGTTGGAACTACGAAGCAATGTCCCGAGTCAGACATGAGTAAGCGTTGTACTTACCCTTGGTATGAGCTCAGAAGTACAGAACAGAAAGGAGATGGTGAATCTGGTGTCTTGTTTGAGCTTCCTCAAGAAGATTTGACTTTCAGGCTGTTTTCACACCTGTTGGTCTGCTAGACTCGGTTCGATTGAGGACCAAAATTGCAACATTTATTAAATCTTCAGCTGCTGAGGTTTGCTTTCACACTCCATTGTGTCAAACAAAACAAACCCTTTGAAAAACCTGTTCAGAGGTAGCCAGGAGGGTGCTATACCTTCTCCTGTCTACTGGGGGCGTGGCACCAAGAACCACTGACGGAAATGACAGGAAAGCCTCTGAAGAAGACACGTCTTTTGCCGTTTCTCCCGCTAGCGCTTGACACGCGTTTGTTTTGGTCTGTAATTCAAATGAACTGTACTTTTTCCTACCAAAAACACAACCTATATGTTTGTACACAGAATAAGTAACTGATCTAATCACTCGCCGCATATTTCAGATTTCACTGCCTGTAGTGAACGTTCATATTAATCAAGTGATTTCATCACAACTTTTTACCATTAAAACTTTGATCAGAACCTTTAAACCCAGTTATGTGTTCAGGGTGAACCACCAGAGTGAAATAAAAGAGAGAACTCTGCATGACATTGAAAACTTCGGTATTGGGCTTAGCAAACCTTTCTTGTTTTGTCCAGCAAACAAACCGGTATGAACAGACAAATGGACCAACTTGGTTTTAAATAGTGCTTCGGGTTTCTTCTGAAATGTTTTTCCTCTTCCTGTTTACTTTCTACCTAAACTCAAAAATGTGCTTGGATTTAAGTACGTGAAGAATATTTCTGTGGTGTTTTACTAGGTTAGGATTAGTGGGCTCCTAGTTTCAATCATTTCAGAGAAACCAGCTGCTCCTGCTTTCCATCCCAGCTTGGTTTATCCTGATTGTGCTACTTTTTGGCTTTACAGAAAAAGAGAAAGTCAGTAAAAAGAGAGAATCAGAGTCACAGCGCAGGTCTCAAGGTGACCAGTCATTGCCCTAATTCCTTTTTTAACACAGTTAAAGAGGCCAAAAGCACAATTTTTTTGTTTCCCTCTCTCCTTCCACTCCTCCTTTGCCCCTTTATCCCAGCAATCCTCATTGTATTTATATTCAGCTCATATTCTTTCAGCATTCCCATCCCTTCATCCCGATGCTCCCTGCTCTCTCTGTTCCTGTCGTCTTTGCCAGCAGCGATGTCTTCAAACTCTGATTGATGATGGTTGCCGTCGGTTACTGTTGTGTCCTGCTTTCTGTTTATACTAAAATACTCCTTTTACTGTTTCCACCTTCTTTTTTTTTCTCCTCCCGAAAACTTTTCAACTTTTTCTTCTTTTTTTTTTTCTTGAGCAAACACTTGAAAGTTGGGTCCATCCTTATGTTGTCGCAGGACGCTGCATCAAAGTTAAGCAAAACTAGACAGAGGTGAATTGATTATATTGATATGACGGATTTTTATCATCTCTTACAGCCGTGTTTTCTTGACCATATAAATGCACAAATTGGACTTTTTAAAATAAAGTTGCTTCATGGAAATGTTGCACCTTTAAAAAGAACTAAAAACCTCACACAGATTTTTGTGCAACTTTATTAAACAAAATCCACGGTTTGAGCATGCAGCGTCTGTAGTTTTCTCTCTTTCCGTATATATTCACAGGTCAGGAACTTTCAACTCCCATCATGCACTGTGTCATTCTTAAAGGGGTATTATCATGACAGCACCCTATGAAATAAAAAAAATTAAGTAGTTTGATCACATATTTAGCCAAATGAATTGTTCTAACTAAATACAAAATCAAATAAATGTGATCAACAACCGGATGTTACTACTGGCGGAAATGACAAACAAGTCGACAGGCAGAGAAAGAAGTGAATTGATTATATTGATATGATTAATTTTCAAATTCTCTATTACTATTCCTGGATTTTATTTTAAAAAAAAGAGACCAACAGAATCAGACAGAGTAGACAATAATTGCGTAAATTGGACTTATAAAAATAAATTTGCTAAAAGTTTCATAGAAGGCTTTCGTGCTAATATGAGGTGGCTTTTCAGCTGTGTCTAAATTGTTTTATTTCACAAAAGTGAGACACTTTATTCACATCACAGGAGTCATGTGATCAACAACCGGATATTTCTACTGGCAGAAACGATGAACAAGATGACAGGAAGTGGTAAGAGGATGTTTTTTAATGACTTATTGCATAAACAAACCTATTGATTGTTATTGTGTTTCTTATTTAACAGAAACAACAAAATTGCTTTTTGGGTTTTTTTACATTAATGGAATATCGTCAAAGTTTTATGCACACTAGTAATGGAAACACAGCTTATAGAAAGCTAACAACTACCAAGGCAAGAATGCATGCAGCATAAACGAGACAAAAAACCTGTATAGTTAATGACAACAACAAAAGCAAGCATATTAATGCAGAGTAAAGAGAGCAGGATGAGGAGAGGTGCTCAGTTCATCATAAAAATAGAGATTCTTTCAGAGTAAGACATGACTGATAGCTGATGGCTCTCCATGCTATTTTAGTATGCTAATTAAAATACCAAAGCCTACATAGACTAGGCATTTACTTTCAGTCCTGAAAAAACTGCTTCATCACAGATAAACTGTAGATTCAGCAGCTCTAACTGTCTGGGAGAGAGTCATCATGACATAAAGCAAATGTAGCATGATGTAATTGTATCTCATTTTTATGTTTTTGTGTTTTAATATTTCCTATCATGACTCAGCAGGCGTTTTGGGTCGGTTCGCCTTTTCGCCAAATCCACTGAGATTGAAAAGTAAGTTAGTCCTAATTGTTGTCATCCAACTATAATTACAAGAAAAGCAACTGGGACTCCCAAAGGGCCCATTTATCCTCAACATTACACAACGCACATACAGATGGTGACATTCTGTCCGTCTTCTGCGTTTATTTAGTGCATATTTCAGTCTGACATCATGTATTTCCAAAGGTAATAAGCTCAGCAAAACCACCTTGAGTTTGACACATCTGGGGGAGATTGGCAAAGTTAGAAAGGGGCGGTCCTATTTACGCACATGAAAAAAGGAGCATGAAAAGGCTTTTAGGTCTTAGCATACATTTGAAGCTAAATGCAAAATACTTCTAAGAATAAACCTTTGTTTTGTGTTGGGATATTAAGGAAGTACGAACTCTTTAAGTGTGTTTTGGTTTAATTGGGGACCAAAACTACAAAATTTGCTACATTTTCAGCAAATGGGTTTGGTTCATTTTCATACGAACCTGTTCCCCTCCTCACCTGTGGTGGCGCTGCACCAAGAACCATTGATGGAAATGACACCAAAACATCAGAAGAAGACATGAGTGCAACTTCCTTCTTCAAGAAATGCAAACAAAAATGGAGTGGTGTCAGATTTTAACAATCGTAGGATTTCTCTTTTGTATTGGGCTAAAGACCAGGAGCCATTTTTCTTGCTAGCGTTAGCCTAGCGTGTTCGTTTTGGATGTATTTAAGTTGGAGCGTCTTTAAAAACAGCTTCTCTGGATAATGCTAATATCTTTGTTATCAGGACATTTGTGGTAAAAATTGGTTGATGCCTAAAAAGTGTCTATTTAACAATTCAACAAGAACTTACTTTTGTAACAGATCTATCTGCAGGTTTCTAGCAGAATCGCCCGACTGCTCATAATCCCACTGGCTGCTCTGGAGTTTTATCAGTTAAGCATAAACATGTGCTGGTCTTGAACTCTTGCAGGAACCATGAATGACGTCTTCTCCGTAGAGGCCTGGGACTCTGAGCCAAAGATAAACCAGTTGTTACATTAGTCATCCAGATTGTTTTAAAATAGGATTTTATCTGTCACAATGCCTCAAATACCCATTTATGTTAGGAATCCATTCATGTTATGACCTCAGAGTGATAAAAACTAAAGGCTATGACAAGTTTTTTATATATTATTACAAAAGTTTTACAAGAATTTACAGATATTTACCACTTTTCTTTAAATAGATAATACACATAGTGTATCAAAACAGAAGGTACTTGAAAGCATTTTTCTTTACTGTTTATTTAATTATTAACACATAATCAGTGCCATCAATCACTGTGACAGCCACCTATTGTCAGCCTGGCTGTCATGCTGCACCACTGCTAGAGAGCATGAGTTTGAGCATTTGCAAGGGAAGCACAAGCAAAAAGAGAGAGAAACTGAGAATATTTTATTTTTAAAAAAAATGAAAGAAAAACAATAAAGTGAAGACAGAAGATGTAGTGGAAGTAAAGGAAGAAAAAGGCGGTCAAGATTATCCACACAAACACAATCAGGACGTCTGTTTAAGTGTTCAAAGCTTAGAGATTAGAGCTGAAGCGATTAATCGAATTGCTCCTGATTAATTGATCATTGAATAATCGATTAATTGACTCAAGTTGCTTTTTTAACTTCACCTGGTTCAAATTCTGTTAAAAATATAATATTAGGCACCTTTTGCAATCTATTTATTAAGCCAAAAAACATTCAACAGCTGGATAGACAGTATTTTTTCAGCTGCCAATGCATCCTTTGCTACAAATGACTGAGCAAACATTAAAGGACCGTTATGTTATTGCATTTTAGGCATTGCATATTTCTATTTTCTATAAAAAAGAGAAAGAAATGAATTATTTGCTTGTGTCTGTTAACGTCTTTCTAGTGTTGTGCAGAGAAAAGCTTAAGTGGTTGAATGAAAAACCTGCAGAATGTGATTTTTTGTTTTACAACCAATTAATCATCAGAATTAATCATTAAAACCTTTTACTATAATGTGTAGCAGTGACTCTAATAGTGAGGCTGAAGTAAAACAGAACTATGATTTCTAATCATAGTTGGAAATATATGATTAAAAACATGTTTTCAAACACTGCTAATATTTCAAACACAGTTTCTATTTAAGATGACAACATTTCATAGTAAATATCAGCACAATAAAAGATCTATTTAAACAACATAAAGCAGAAATAAACTTTAGCAGACTGACCATTTTCATTTCTGTATTTATTGAACTCTGTCTGGAAACAAAGAGGTTTACCTGCTTCAAGGCTCCTCTTGAGTTCTGTTTTTGTTTAAAACGTCCTCTTAGCGCAACAAAGACTCCACAACTGGAGTCCTGCTGTGTGGGAAGCGTTTTGTGTCTTTAGGTCTTGATTTATTCGCATTTTGGTTCAACACCTGCTGCTTTCTATGCTGTGGATGTGCCAGTTTAGACACTGCTGCCGCTTTGTTATGCACTATAGGTAGTTGTGAAGCACTGTTGTTCTCATTTATTTCATAAATTGGACATAAAGAATGTGGGAAAGAGATAGAGAGTGTTTCAAGTGGACTATGGCCAATCAATCATCAACCTACAACAAATTTACCCTAGTTTTTGTATAAGTGAGTGATAAATGATTTGTACTTAGCACTTTATGAAGTCAGACGACTCCAAAGACAAAAGAGGGTGAAGCGTCTTGCCCACATCAAAGTGACTGAGACAAAATGGCGGCTTGAACCAGTAACCCATTGGTTCAGGATGACATAACTTCACCCCCAGACAAATTTAGAAAAAACATCCCCCAAAGAGGGCGGGGCCAGGAGACACTGAATGGTGTGGCCTTCAACCCAAAGAAAGCACCTTTAAATAGATAATATATGCAAAATATTTCACAATTTTCACAGAAACATAAAGATAACATCCTTAAAAAACAATTTACAGAGTTTGTCTGCAAAAAAGCTGATTAGGCGTTTAGTTAGTTTTTAAACCACTGCCTTTGTCACAATTTCCAATCTTAATGGACATTGTTATTTAGTAACTCTAATCTGGATTTACCAATTTCTTGCTGCATTTTCTGGGATTTAGAATATATTAATAATTTTGGTAATTCTAACTGACCTACAATTATAGTCTAATTTAACTAGAGACATTGCGGAAAATAAAGCGTCAAATCCTAATAAAAAAGTATTTTTATTAGGATGTGAAAATATCTGGTTTCAGCTGTAAATAATATTTTCTAAATTCAGGCTTTTATTCAAACGTTAGATTGCACTTTACTGCAAAACTGTGCAGTTTGAATATCAGGCACTTTCAATCACTTTCCAAACCTTAAATTTCAAATAGTTTCAAGGATTTCAAGCACCTGGACAGACCATGAAAAAGTTTCAAAAAACAGCAAAAACAGAAGAAATCTGTGCAAATACTTTTCCAAAACATTCAAATCCACTTACGTTTTCCAAAAGGAGGTAAGGAGCAGAAAGTTTTCCAAAGAATACAAACATTTGTTTAAAGAAATTGCCCTTGGTTTCAGCGTTCAACCTTGTCACAGTAGCTCTTTAGAACCGCGGTAAAACAGTTGGTACCAAACTGGGAACACTGGCAAAAAAAAGGGACTCCCTTCTGTGGAATAAATCAAAACCAAAGCTTGTTTACTGGGATCAGGTGGGGGTCACTCCGGGCCCCCAGGAGGGGGCTGCTGTTTTCATTTCCTCAAAACTACAATAATTCAATTAATAAAAACTCAATGGGGGACAGGGAAATGGCAGAGGAAGAAGGAAAGCATCTGGTCGAAGGCTTGGATTTCAGATTTGCCTCGGAAAACGATATTGATCCGAGTGCCAAACGGAATTAAGGAACCGAACGCGGCGCGCTTTGAAGAGAAGTTTCTCTGTCGTTATCGTAAGCTGCTATAATCCATCATATCTGGGAATCAAATTAACATATATTTACATGAACACACACGCACACACTTTCTAATGCCCACACGTAATTTGTCCATCTCTTTCTAAGACACGTGCACTAACACACAAACACAGGGGCCAAATCATTACTGTAGGTTAATTAGTGTTATAATTAATAACCCAGCAGACATGCACGTGTGTGGGCGTGTGTGTGCGTGTGTGAGGAGAGGTCGGGAGTTAAATCATATTAATTTCAACATTGATTAAGCAATAAAAAAAGACTTTTAACTAGCGGGGGTGTATATCACTTCGCCAAGCAGGCATCGCAGTTTAAATCTATGTATTAATTAAAATGTGTGTGTGAGTGTGTGTCTCGCCAAGCTTGACGCTGTGGTTTCTGGAGCGAAAAGGGATCAACACTCTTTAAGTGAGATAAAGCAGATTTTAGGGGCAATGATAGCAAATTGTGGATTTGATTCAGAGAAAGGAGCGGAGGAGGGGAGTGGGATCCAGGGAAAGTGAGAGGTGGAGATAAAGTGGAAAAAAGGAACAAAAAGGAGGGAGAGAGAGTGGCTGACTGCTGTGTGATTGGATAAGCAACAGTGACTCTTTGAAATTGTGATCTCCTCAGATATGCATTCCAACGTATAGCTTAACTTTTCTCATATAGATAACAGCTTCGTTAGCCGTAAAACTTCGTTAGCCGGTTACCAACTTGAAAGCGTTTTGGCTTTAATTTCTAAGAAGACAGGAAGTTGGGATTGATCAGCTTTGAAGAGGCGTTTTTTTTAAAAAAAACCTCTGAAAGTTGGGCTCGTATGGCAGCAACTCTGAGGTTTCCTCCAGCGCTGCTGGGGACGTAACCGAGGCGGAAAATAATTGAGTCTTAACAGTGCTGTTGGAGAGCCGCGGTGAATTATTGGCTGTGTTAGGCTGCCAAGGCTTTCCCAAGGCCCTGCAAGGCCTTGCTGAAGGTGAACGCGATAAAACATGGCGGCCTGGAAGGTCACACCTGCAGCAGGTGAGATTTCTGAGTCGTTTTATCAGCACGAATCACAAAGTCTGCAGACACGAGAGGCTTTAAAGGTGACCCTCTATGTTTCCTTGAACAGGCTGGTATTGTGGCCTATTCAAAACATGTTCATTACAGTTTCTGCACAAAATCATTCTTTTGATTTTAGTCCATTTTGAGCTCCTTTCAGGAGCTAATTTAGATCCAAATAAGAAGTTGTTGGTCTCAACTAAAATGGCTGCAAACAGATATAATGTAATGTAAACGGATGTAATTATACATCTGTACATCTTTGAAAAGCAGAAGTGGAGCCTTCTGCACAGCCACCAAAAATGTAGCAAGTGGCTTACCATCCTCCACTGCGAAGACAGAAGAGCAGAGCCAAACGAGGCAACTGTTAATGTTAATTCAATATTTGTAAGCGTTGCTAACATGGACTGAATGGCTTTGTTCATTTTCTCTGCTGCCATTTCTAAAACTACAGATGACGTCATCATCCACAACTTCTCCTTCTGTTTGCTGATTGGCCCGGATGAAATTCTACATTAGGGAATCCAAGTAAATGAGGAAAAGGCCAGACTGTGATGTGAAGTGAGATTAAAATCAACTGGAAATGCGCAGGAAGGCTACAGGAAGGCAGACTTAATTTCTGGTAAGCTTCATAGTGTCATGGCCAAACGTTATCCATTGGGTAAAATCAGATCCAATCGTTTTAAACGTTAACAAAGTGAACATAGAACAAGAGGCTGGGAGTGTCTATGACTGAGGCTCATCTCAGTTCCTGATGTTCAGTGGTTCCCAAAAACCGGAGGCGATCCTGAACAGAAGTGAACTGCACCAGTGGACCAGTTGATCCACTTCCTGTCTGTATGCAGAGGTATGATTATTCTTCTGTTAGACTTACATGTTATTTTGGTTGTTATAACTAATTAATGCATAACTGGAAACAGAGCTGTTTTCAAGCTCATTTTATTCCAGCTAGCTTGACTTGTATTTCTTAAATACCACTAGATGTGTTTCCATCACAAATGTTCTCAAATCTTTGTCTACAAATGTTGAAAAAACACAATTTTACCATTGCGTTGTTTAAATTAAATAAGAAATTAAATAAAAATCATATGTGAATAAAATTATTGATGCAATAAGTAACTGAAAATCATGGGAGTGACCACAGTAAACAGTTATAAGTCCATAATTCAGCCATGGCACTAGCGCTCATCTATTAGCCAATCAGAGGAGATGTCAGCCTAATCGTCAGTATTTTGGGGAAATTGTAGTCTGCAATTTTACTGAAGAGCTTTAGATTCAACACATTACAACTTTTTATGAACTGAGTAATGCTGTGAGAGCTCTGGAGGAGCCAGCTAAGCATTGCATGAAAAATTAAAACCATCATCATTCTACTACTTCCTGTTGTCTTCTTTGTCGTTTCCGCCAGTAGTAGCATCCGGCTGTTGATTACGTAACTTATCTGGTGTGGAAAAAAAAAGAGTTCTTATTGCAATTTTGCAAAATACAGTCGAAAAACATCTCAGCTTAAACTTTTTAATCAAAAAAATTGGAGTTTTTTTCAAATTTGCTATGTTTCCTTTAAGCAATTTTATTTGTCTCACTTCAATTTGCACAATTTCGTAGACCTTAATTTTGAAGAACCTTGTTTAGAAGCTCCCTGTTTTGGAGCAAAAATGATATTACAACCTGAATAAGTTCAAAAATACGCATATTTTTGAAAGCCTAACTTTATGTCTTTAAAACCATATTTTCTTAAATGCAAGTCTTTAACAGCAAGAATGCAAACGTTTCTCTGTGGAATGAAAAGTGAAGTGAGGTTTAAGGACACACAAACACTTGCGGATTTCTCACTTTCACTCACGCATACACAAATAGTCACTGCAGGGTGTTGAAGGGAAAACAGATGAGAAGATCAATCATCAGCTGTCAACAGCAGCTAATAGAGTATAAGAACAACATATTAACAAAATTGGTTGGATTAACACTCACACACATACATACACAAACATATACTTGAAGTGTATCAAAAATATCAATTAAAGTGTTGATTATTGATCAGTTTAATGGCTGATTAGATTAGCAGCTAAAAAAAAACTAGAAAGAAGCATTTAAAGTTAAAACTGGAAGGAAACATTCAGATCAAGATTTTCACCCAGGTGCAAAAATTCACTTAAAAATCTACAAATCAAACTTCATTTTACTGCTGGTCAGTGTTTTATTTGGTGGAAAACAGATTATTCTCCATGGAAAAACTCTGGCTCTGCTGCAGTGTTTTCTTTTCAAACATTAGATCTTTGAGGGCGGTTCAGTTTTACAGATGTTCATTTTTACACTGGAAATGAAACGATGAAGACTCAGTGCAAACGCAGCAGCTTATAAATGGAGTTGGAAAACTCTAAACTGAACAGTTAACACAAGCGTCGACATTTTTAATGCAAAAATGTAGTAAAATATGGAAAAACACAGTTAAACAATCCCCATCCCCAATGAATTAGTGCTTTTATATCAAACAGAATAAAGCAAAAAATGTCTTAATTTATTTCTAGGTAAACATGGAGAAGTGATGTTTCGTCCATTTCAAGCTTATGGTTCAGAAGTTCAGAAATATAAATGTAGTAACTTCAATTAAAATGTTTTACATTAACTTTTTGAAAGAGTTTTTGCTTTTACTAATCATACCAATCCTTTGGAAATGATCAAATGTTTAATATGCCTCCAATTAACATTAAAGATTAAAGTGGGAATGATTTCTAAATAGTGACAGATTTGATCTAGTTTCTTTGCTTTCCTGATTTTTACACATCCTTACATATTTACAGTACATACTTTATCAATATTTATTTCCTGTTTCATTCCATTTTGTTACCCCATAGCTTAATTTTTGGACAAATTTACTTTATATCTGTGGGTTTCTTAGGTTGTGGTCGTTGTTTATGTGAATTTTATGTCAATTAAAAACTTAGAAATATATTTCCTGTTTATTGCTAAAGATATCATTTATGGTCATTATTTTCAGAGGGATTTTAGTCTTATTTTGCATTTATGTTAACATCAAACTGTCGAGGGAAAAGCAGATGGAAACTAGCCGTGGGCCATAATCTGGCATATTTACAAACAAATATCAACTGTCGCTGTTTTACATAAAGTTTTACACATTTAGTTTTAAAATGTAGGAGTTCACTACAGAAATTAATTAATTTCTGTCAAGATTTCTAAAACAAATATTAGACTTTATAAATTATATCCTCATTTTCTTCTTGCTAAATGAAAAATATGTCCATTTGACATCTGAATTAGAGTGAAACTAGTTTTAATAAAGAAACATCGGACTAAAAATAGGACTGGGTCTTTAACAGCAAACTAAGGCAGATCTCCTTTCTTTGACCTCCTTAATGATCCACCATGTGTGTGTGTGTGTGTGGGGGTGTGTAGGGGTGTGTGTGTGCTGACCTTTCCCCAGTGTTAGCCAGTCTGAGCCATCACAGGAGGTATTAATGGACTAATCACATTAAACAGAGAATCATTAATCATCTCCCCTCAGCGCTGTCACTTCCACGCAACGCCTAATCAACTCTATTGTTTACACACACACACCCCCACACACACACACACACCCCTACACGCGCTTATGAACACGCACAAATACAGGAAACAAGTGTGCAGCTGTGTATGCAGAAAAACACAATGAGATGAAAACTATGAACTTCTTTTCTGTATGATATATTTTTTTTTTCGTTTTTATGGCTTTTTCCCCATTTGATTCACAAAAAAACTCTTTTCCACTCACCCTGTCCATCTCTCCTTCTTCCATCATCATCCTCACTCTGTTTCTGCTTATTCAGCAGGGGCGTCATTAAGATGCCGGCTAAAAGGCGAAGATGCACACACACTTTGCATCTTTAATGATCACACACATGGCTGGAAGTGACACAGTGCTGAACCAAGCTAAAAACTTTCATCGTAATCCTTCCTCAGAAGCCCATTCCTTCGCTTGATTTTAATCAAATATCCAGCAGAGTTACTGATCAGCTGTCACAACTCTGAAGGGCCCCCGTTGTTTTCTAAGCGCATTATCAAAGATGCTTGATGAATGCGTACCGAAGTGATTTTGCTTAAGTAGTTTGACCTGATGTGGTTTTTAAGAAAGTTTTACACCAAAAGTGATAGATATTTTCTGTCCTGACAAGAATTAAAAACGGTTCTGAATTGGTTTATTTACTGTCATATTTTTAAAAGATTAAACTTCATGACATGGTCAAATTGGAGGTTTTTAAGGAAATACTAACAGAGTCAGACACATCTGGCAGAATTTTATTGATTTATTTATTGATTTTATTTAAATGGGACAGTGTGTATTAATGAATGTGCAACGTTGTTGCAAATATACTGTATTTAGCAAAATGCTAATTTCCATTTGTAGTCCCATGAAACACACTACACACATACAATTTCATAGCAAAAAATAATACAATAAAAACTACATTAAAACTGGAAAAGCTACATTAAGAAGCATAGAATCTAAATGCAAATTTAAAAAAAAAAATGTTTGTAAAACTATGTAAACATTGTTTTCTGAACTGTTTAATTATTTTTTGTCACACACAAAAAACTCAAACTTTGCTAAAGCTATTTTTTTTTTTATTTACTGTTAAATACCTGCTACTTTTTATTTGACTTTTTGTTATTATGACCCAAGAAAAAGACAAACTGAACCAAAACCAACAAGGTTCCAGCTGAAACTAATGAGCATGAACAAAAGACCAAGTCAGTTCCCTGCGTGAGCTAACGAGCTAGCAAGGGAGCTAACATGTGAGCTAACGAGCTAGCATGGGAGCTAACATGTGAGCTAACGAGCTAGCAAGGGAGCTAACATGTGAGCTAACGAGCTAGCAAGGGAGCTAACATATGAGCTAACGAGCTAGCAAGGGAGCTAACATGTGAGCTAACGAGCTAGCAAGGGAGCTAACATGTGAGCTAACGAGCTAGCAAGGGAGCTAACATGTGAGCTAACGAGCTAACAAGGGAGCTAACATGTGAGCTAGCGAGCTAGCAAGGGAGCTAACATGTGAGCTAACAAGTTAGCAAGGGAGCTAACAGATGAGATAACGAGCAAGCAAGGGAGGTAATAAGTGAGCTAACGAGCTAATAAGTTGATTCAAAATAAAAGACGCTCAATTATTTCTTTAATGATGTTCTGGTTCGAGAAACAGAACAAAGATGGCTTTGAATCGTTCAATTTCTCACTATTTGTTGTAAAAATCTAAACATTTCTTGTTTAGATTTTGCAGGAAGGAAAACATAAATTTTGTTCTAAATGTTTAAATGTAATGATATTTATGTACTTTACACTACATTTACATTTTCAAAACTTTGAAGTTGAACAGTAAAACATCCCCTTGATTAAAGAAAAAAAATAAACTTATTTATGTACATAACTTCTTGTTTTGTGCTGATTTTACATATGATGAGCTGTGAGTTGTTTGGAGACTCATGTTTGCTTGTTTTACTTTTAATCTAAGCCAAGTTTAATTTAAAAGTCTCTAAAGTTTTCTGTTCTTTGAATGGTTGCCCATGTGTGCAAGGAAACAGGCTGTATTTCTATGCATTTAAAGTTGCTTAAAATGACTTTAAATTGGAAACAATATTCAATAATTTCTTTTTCAGGAAGCCAAAACAATAGTGAACATTTGGTCACTAAAGCATTGTGACTGTAGCCGCTGATGTGGCTGAACAGCTCCCTCTTCCTGTTTGTCACTGTAATCATTATGATTTCAGAGTCCAACCTGATCAGGAAAATATCAGCAGATGAATCTGAAGCACAACGTTACGAAGAGAAACTGAACAGCAACGTGTGAGGAAGAATCCACATCAATCAAAATCACATAAAAGATTTTAAAGCTGCTTTTTTCCTGTTTGCAGAACATTTTTCTCTCTTTCAATTCAGCGTTCGTTCACTTCTACAGTGAAATTCAAGCACTTTTCAAACATTTTCAAGGTAGGTTTGAACAGAAAAAACATGCATATTAACTAAAAAATACAGTTTTGTTTAACAATTATATAACATCATTTACTACTGTTAACATCTTGTGATAGTTATTCTACATTTTACAGCAAGGATAAAGTAAATAAAGCAAAATGTTATTTAAATTGCCATCTCACACACCTCATACACCTAAATGGTTTGAGAAGAAAACACCAATTTAGTTTTTAAAATTCCCCAATTTCAATAACATTGTTTAACATAAAATATAAGCCAACCTTTTTTCCAGTTATACAGATCAATAAATCAATACGCCATTAGGAATAATAAATACTAATTACATTGAAACAATCCAAACAACCTGTAAGGTAAGTGATCTTCCTGCTTAAATTAAATGCCTTTACAAAATTAATTTACAAAAAATCTCTAAAAACTGTTCTTGTAAAGTTTTCTGTTTTTTTCCAAATAGAAATAATTTTGGTAATTCTAGCTGACCTAAAACAATAACATTATAGTCTTTTTTAACTTTAGACAGAGAGAAAATAATGCATTTTTATTATGTGTATGAAAATATCTGGTTCCAACTGTAAATAACGTTTTCCAAATTCAGGCTTTTAATCAAACGTAAGATTGCAAAGTGAGGCCTTTGTACAGAAGTCCAGACTTTGTCAAACCTTGAAAAAACCTCGTTAAAATTGAAACATTTTTACGGATTCAATCCACCGTATGAACTCAGAGGTGCCAGTTTGCACGGCTCAGATATTCCACAATCTGTTTTTCCTGGTGTCATCCAGCCTGACCATCAAAGTCCTGGAAAGTGTGTGTGAAAGATTAGACATGGATAAATGGAGGAGGGAAAGACCAGGGGAAATTCCTTCGCTGCAGATGTACAGTGGTTGCCCGGACCGACGGAGATAAAAATATCCACAGACGGAGAGATGTAATGAAATGAGTGATAGGAACAGACTGAGCATGAGAAAGGCAATGGAAACACAACACAGGCACAGCAACTGAAGATGAGGACGGGGCGAATAGAGACGGGCGAGGATTAGAGAAACAAAATCATGATTTAATCGTCTTATTGGTTTTTGAGAGATTTAAAATACAATAACTGTTTGGAAAGCAAAACATTGACGAAATATGTCTTTAATTCAGAAGATAACGGTATAACAGAGTATAAGGGCCATAATAACAAAAAATAATAAAAAATAAGATTATGAAAGTAGTCATAAAATTAAGAGAATAAGATCATAATACAGCTATAGTCATAATTTTATAAAAACAAAGTCGTATGAGAGTAAAGTCAAAATAATGAGGAAAAATCGTATTAATATGAGAATAAATTCATAACATTATGATTTCATTTTCATATGGCTTTATTCTTGTAATTGTATGGATTTATTTCCATAATTCAATATTTTATTATTTTTTTGCATGACCTTGATACACTGTCGTATATTATCCCACAATTACAAACAAAAGTTTTCTCCTTTTGTGCTGACCTTCATGTTTCCACAAACTTTAAGCACAAACATGCTTAAAGTTTGTTTATCTGACTTTCAGCTTCATTTCCAGCAGATCAACAACCCTAAGCAGACAGTCATGAGAGTACAATGGCTTAGACCAAAGATTATTCATGTGTGAGAATGTCCTAGTTCAAGTCCAAACCTAAAACTAACTGAGAATATGTGGCATTGATGTTCTCGATCCAGTCCAACTGATATCCGTGAATAATTTGTCCACAGAAGTCCATTTATTTTCTAAAGCAAATTCTGTGTCAACTAGAGATTAAAACAAAACAAATTGAAAATAATCTGTTGTATTTCTTTGTGAAAGTTTAATTAAAAAAGCATTTAAAAAAAAAAAAACGACCCAAAAGCAGTACATAAAAACAGAAGAAACAGCTGGGAGGAACAGACCAGGGTATAATAATAGCAGTGTGTCCTTAGAGCGAAGGTCTAATTTGTAAGATGAGAGACAGAGAGCTAACCAAGTGGAAAACACCATCTAGAAAACTATGATTAAACCCATCCACGGTAATAATGAAACGTGCTCCAAATCCTTTTAACACATCCTTCACACACACGCTTGAATCCAAGATGGGTTTTTTTAAACCGTGAAAATTTGAGGTCGGATGTATAATTTGGGTTCTAATCACTTCTTAGTGTGACATGAGCGTTGTCTGGATCTCACATGGTAAAATATAACCAACAACGCCGTTCAGCCTACCAATCTGTATCCAAAATCTGAGCCAGGTCAGGACAATAAAGAGAGCTGGATCATTTAATAAAATTATTTATTTCCACACTAAAGCTAAAATATGCCTACTTAAGAAATAGGATCTGCACAGAAAAGACAAATTACAACCAGTTACACAATTTACACATTTCACATTATCCCTTCAACTGTAAGTAGCAAATTCAAACTCAATTAATAACTAAACAAAAATGGCCGCCAAGAAACCAAAGGAACAGAGTTTCTGTAAACATGGTGACCATGAAAACCTCCCCTCAATCTCAGTCTGCTTGCCAACAAATAATTCTGCATCAAGTTTCGACTGACAACTTAACACAAGAGCACACGATCAAGTGTCATATAAACAACATTTATTGGAAGTGTTTCTTCCTGGACTGACCTGAATTTAGGATATTGTGGATCAAATCTGAAAGCTCAAAATGTGTACATTGAGGGCGTTTCCCCACCTGATAAAAAAAAAATTTGCAACATTTGTTAAATTTTTTAGCTTGTGTGGTTCACTTTCACACTGCACTGTGTCAAACGAACCACAAGATTTGAAAAACGTGTTCCCCTCCTCACCTGTGGGGGCGCTGCACCAAGAACTACTGAATTAAACGACACAAAAATCTCTAAAGAAGACACTGAGCGCAACTTCCTTTTTCACAAAATGTAAAGAAAAACAGAGTGGCATGAGATTTTAACAATTGTAGGACTTTCTCTACGTCTTTGGCAAAAGACTACGAATGCTTTGCTAGTGTTAGACACCTTTTGTTTTGGTTGTATTTACCCAGAATGCCCTGCGTTGTAGTCCGCTTCCTGCTTTTGGAGCAGTCTCCAGTTCACACTGCATTCAAAGCGCACCAAAATTCATTCAACCGAACCAAGGCGTGGGTTTTTAGGAGGACCAGAGATAAAATTTTTTGGTCCGCATTAGAGTTAAATTACACGTTTGTTGCCAACAAACTGGACTTTCAAAACAACAAACTAGAGTTTAATTAAAATGGACAAAACTGGGTTGGTGTAAATGCAGTCTTATTGTGTACCTAAAAATGCTGGATCCTGAAAGGCTGGGGATAAAAAAAATAATGTACTTTCAATGAGTGCCCAAAAGAGCCAGGAAGAACAGCTTGTGTGAAATCTGACATTATTCTGCACATCAAAGCTAAACGTCTTGAAGAAGTCTCATTTCCTCAGTGTGAAATCGTTCGTTTGATTCCTCTAACTGGCTTAAAGATTAGGCTCTGGTGTCTCTTCTTGTCAGCTTCCAAAGAAAAGGAGAATAATCTCTGTGGCAAAGAGTAAATTAAATCAAGTGTTGTGCAGACATAATTAGGGTTTTTCTGTCTAATCTTTACTTTCTGTTGTGACTGTGGCTCTATTTTCTCAGTGTGAAATAGACTGTTTCAAACTCCTAACTGGCTTATGACTGCTCTCCTCTGACTCAAAGGCAAATCCTGTTTTCTGCCCTTAAAATGAGAGAAAAGGATTCCACCTCCTAAATTAATGTCAGTTTTTGTCCTTTCTCCTGCCGCTAAATGGTTTATGTGCTGTTTAAAACACATTTTACAGGTTAATTTCATGGCTAAATTACCCATTAGTTTGTTGGGGCAACATTTTCCAATGGTTCTTTCTAATGAAACACCATATCTGCTCAAAGTATAAACCTGATTTCTTTTTTACTTATTTTCTCATGGTTTATCCAAAGTTAAACTTGGCTTGGTTTAGTGGCTTCACTGTAAATTGCCAGTGATTAGGCCCATTTAAAACCTGACGACATACAGTAATATCTAAATTGCCCTTGGTTACCTAACAAAAATGAGAAACACCAATTTGTTCCAACTCTAGAGAAGGGATGGTGGCAGGATAACTCCTTTTACCAAAGTCTAACATTGTCCCAAACAAAGTGTGTCCAAGATTCAACTGAGATAAAAGAAGTTGCTTCAGTTTCTGTCACAATGTTGATTTATTTACTTATGTTGGCACAGGTGGCAAAACAAAAAAACAATTTACTGGGTCTAATTATGAGGAGCTGAGATCCATCGAGTGAAACATGACCTAGTCATCATCTGAACGTGTAGGAATGCTCTGCCAACATTAACAAATATTAGATAAATTTATCTGAAAACAGCAGGTGAGATCAATATCGCCATGGCAGCAGTGCACTGCACAAGGTAACTACATTTCCAAACTATAAGTTGCATTTTTTTCATAGCTGCAGGTCCAGCGACTTGTAGTCAGGAGCAACTTAAGTTTTTTGGTTTTTTTTCACGACACACTTATTCAACTAAGGCATTAAATATTAATTCATAAACCAATCATGAACCAGGCTTTCCTGTGGTGTATCATAAGCCTGGTGGGTCACCAGGCTTTACTTCCCACTGCATCAGGCTAAGCGTCATTAGTTTAGTTTAAGTTGTGTTTTTTGTATACCAGTAACACTGACAATAAAGGCAGATTAAGCTAGGTTTATAGTTGATACATTGAACTGGGCTGTGAACTCATTGTTGTGTCCCTCACACGTTATTATTTACAAATTATGCTTGTGCTCCTGTGAATTTTTGTAACTTTTAACACTTTTTTTGACACAAAGACACAACGGACAGTGTGTCTACCACTGGGCTTAGCAGGTTTTCTAGGAGAAACTCTGTTAAGCATTGCAGTAAGTTACAGTTGTGACTCCATGTCACCCGATCGGGTGACTCCATATTCTATCAGCTGTTGCTACACAAAACAGCCACATTTTTTAATGCACATTTTTAAAGTATCACTATAGAAAACGTTGATGGAAATGAAAAGGTTCTAAATAAGGTTCTCAGTTTCACAAAACAACGTTTTACGCCATATTGAGGTGGTTTTCAGCTTTTCCAAAAAAAAAAGAGTTAATGCGCTAAAGCGAAGATGGAAACACATTAGATAAATAAGTCTGATGCAGTGAACTTTTATCTTTTACGACTGATCAGCTGTTTCCGCCGCCACTGTGTGTTGGAATTGCATTTCTTTCTCTACGTCTCTGGACAAAGTCTGACCGATGCTAGTTGACGGGTCAATTACAACTTTCCCAATAGCAACACATTCCTGAAAACCTCTCTGCATTTTACTGAGATTTCTGGTCCAAACTTCAACTTCCTGTTCATTATAGCCATGAGTAACGTCAACATCTGACAAAATTATGCTTTGCATAGCCTGGTTGATTCGCTCCAAGGCAATAGATGGAAACTGTGTGACTCTCACTCAGATCCCTGAAGGTTTGACAATCAGTAAGTTAACCAAACTAAACATTTCACAACGAGCTATGCTCTCTACAGTATTAAAACCGGTACTTTATTATCTGTGTTCTCAGAGTGAAGCCTTTTAACTAATGTCTAACACCGACTTTCATTTCCTCACTGTGAAATGGGTTCTGCAGTCATCTTAACTGGCTTACAGACGTCCTCTTCTGTTTCTAACATAAATCCTATTTTCAGCCCTCATCAGTCAAGAGCAAACGCAAGGATGTCTCTGTTTCAGTAACTCATTTAGACACACACATGCAGCCTGTTGCTTCAGCTGCATTTGAAGACAAATCCCTTTTTCTGCTTTGCCCTCTCCGACAAAAACCATTTATCTCATTTCCTAAAGCTGCCTGTTGCATAAGATAAAGGATGACATTGTACCAAGACCTTTATGTGCTGCCTTTCATCTTCTGTGCCCCACTTTACATTTGATTTTACTCCTCTTCATGCTTTCTCAATGCCAGATGGTTTACATGCTAGCTGCTGGAACAAAGTCTGAATGCTGCTACTGTAAGTAAGCCTTTGTTAATTCAAAGACAGTTGCTGCGTTTCCATTACAAACATTCCACTAACGATAAAAAGAAAATACAATTTCACAATTGCGGTGTTTCCATCAAATAAGAAACGCAAATAAAACCATATGAATAAGTTTGTTCACATAAAAACACATCCTGTCATTTGTCTTTTCTGCCAGTAGTGATGTTTGGTTGCTGATCACATGGTGCAGCTTCGATGCACCACAAATCTGAACCAAACTTCAAAAAAACTGCAAAACAGCTGGAATATTGAGTTCCTTTGAATCAAAACTAAAAACCCACCAGATTAGAGTTGCTTGGAACCTTAATATTTGGAACAATGACCACCATATTTGATGCCCAAAGATGTTTTTGATGGACTAAATGTAATGTTTGTTGGTGGTTTCTCAAATTTTACGATGTAAAACACCTGTAACTGCCTTGTTGCTGAAATGTGCTACACAAAATAAACTCCACTAACTGACATGACTTATGTGATGTGAAAAAAGGTGTTTTTGTTGCAGCTTTTTAAAATACAGCTGAAAAACCAAAGTGAGTTTTGTCGAAATTGACATGTTTGCATTAAGCAAATTTATTTTGGTAATTCCAACTTGCGCAATTACATGGTCAATGGCAACACAGCTGGTGTTGTGAATGCAACTGATGATGCCCATATTGCAAGCTTTGCATTCAAGAAAGAAACGAAGAAAAAAGAAAGCTTGAACAGTGGTGGAGCAGGCTGGTTTTTCCCAGCAGATAGAATCTGGTTCAACAGCTTCCTCCCAGTTTTCCCACATCAGATCCATCCTGCAGCACATTACAATCAGACCTCTATTATCTCCCATTAAGCAGCCTGGAAACTCTGACTTTCTCTTCACCTTTTCCAGCCATTAACTCCTCAGTCTGGCTGCTGATACAAGCGTGTGACATAATCACATATATGTTTTAGAAACCAACTCGGCCTCGTTCATTCCCATTCAGAGCAGGAAACGATTCAGACGCCGAGGCTCATCCATCACTGCCACAGAAAAACATCCAATCAGCCATTTAAGTTCAGGGACGGCAGTCACATTAAGTCTATGAACTGCAAGTCATTCTCTCGTCGCCATTTAATGTCTGGTAGACCTTTCAGCTGTTATTAAAGCCGCTTTTGTCCAGCTAGTAATAAAAAACAAAGATAAAAACCCAGAAAGTATTTTTTTATAACTGTTAGATGAAGTAAACTCAAGTTTAAAAATCAGGTCATGTCCAGTTCTCAAACTTGAGCTGCTACAAAAGTTACAAACTACAGTTTTTGTTTAACTAACAATGCTAAAATGATAACACCGGCACAGATAGGCCTGTCACAATAAGCAATAAATCAATTAATCGCATATAAAATTAAAACAAACTCAAAAAATCTCATTTACATGATTTATCGTTTTTCTTTATTGTCTCTTTCTACCAAAAACTGGAAGACAAAAGTCTTTAGTTTGGTACTTTGATCTCAACCAGAAGATTTTTGAAGGACAATTTAGTTCACAGTCCACTTCCTGCTTTTGGAACCGCTCCGTTTTGTGTTCACATCTGCATTTGAACCACACCAGAGTTCACTTTAACCAAACCGAGACCTTTTGCTTTTTTGGTACGATTGCACAGGCACACCTCCCCAGATGCAAAACAAGAGTTTGATTAAAGCGGACTAAGCATCATTTGTAATTCATAGAGCCTCCATACAAACGTTAAGTTTGAATACAATATGATCATAACCTAAGGTGATGTTGACATCTCCAGAAACTTTTCTGGGAGGAAAACCAAACAGCTGATAAAACTGTGGGACATGAATAAGTTCACTCTGAGTATCCCACCAACATCTGTCTTTCCTTCAGTAATTTCTTGTATATAAATTACCCACTTTCACTGAAATGCTGCAGGGCACTTTGTGTAGCCATGACACCGGAACATATGACGAGACCTCGTCTAATAAAGCTTTTTAGCAATATTTCATTCTACTATATGAAACATAAACATCTCACAGAAGACATTCAGGTAAAATACATTTAAAAAAAATTAAGAACTCTTTAGGTTGTTAGTTTTGTCCAGACAAAATGACTACTGCTTCATTCAGATAAATATTCCCATTATTTCACCATATTTGATGAGAATATCTGGATTTAGACAAGAATACACAAATTCCATCAAATATTGATATTACAATGATATACCAGCAGGGGGAAATAATATATTTCTTTTTTATTTTCCTAGTTGTTGTTGTTCTACATATTTTATTGGGATTTGCCAAGATAGACCAGCACAGATCGGTGCATAAAAATCATGTGAAAGAAAAAAGGGAGACGCCGTTTTTAAAGTGTTTTACAAAGAAAAATCACAGAAGTTACATTTCTATTCAGCCTTTATTGCTCTGATACCTTTAAACCACGGGGGTCAAAATCATTTTTGCTTTGGGTCAAACCAAGATGATGAATGCTCTTAAAGGGCCGGTTGTAGCAGAATGTATTGACAAAACCCGTTAAACAGTTAAAATATCAACGAATTCTTAAAATTAAATCATATTTTCAACATCTTTTCAGTCCCTCCAGAATTTCGTGATACGTTTTGTGATTTTTTTTGCAATAAAAATCAAAGCGTTTGTGGTGCTAATTTGGAAATATTAGCGCTTGTTTACGACAGTAAATGCGACTTTTCATTAATCTCTGTATAGATTGTGGATTATAATCTGACATCAGTTAAGACTGAGGTAGCTGTTTAGCACAAGTAAGAAAGATGTGCTCTAAACAATATCCTTAAAAATTACAAAATTAGCAAATAAAGCCCACCTGTGTGCTATTTATTCTAAATATAAATGAAAAGATAAAGCAAAACACCAACAAAATGAAGACCAAGAAATGTAGCAGAAAATGAGGGAAAAAGCCGTTGAGAAATTTAAAACACAGCTGCACTACAAGCTAATTTTACTAAATATTCACCAATGCAGATTAGGTTAAACAATCTAAAGCCAGAAAGACAGGAAACAAAAACTGGAAAACCAGCCATAAAATGTAGAATCATAAGGAAATCAAGGTACATTTTATCTCTTGACAAGCTTCTTCTTCATTTGAATAACGCTCCTAGCAGCTGTCTTAGTTAACGCGGACAGGAAAATGTAACTTCCTGATCTACTGCATCGCTCTCATTGGACAGTGGGTAAAATATGAACCTGCCAACAAGCTGCTGCTGCTGCAGTCGAAATGTGTGTGTGAGTGTGTGTGTTTGTGTCTCAGGAGAGAGGCAGCAGCGTGAATATGCCAGATGCTTCAGTGCCAGCCAGGTTAGAAATGTGTGTGTTGGTGTGTGTGTGTGTGAGAAGCAGAGAAAGTGAGCTGGCTGAAGAGGGGAGATTGAGACGAGGGATGGAAAAATGAAAGGTGTGTGTGAGGCAGATGGTGAGTGGAAGACAGGTTCAAGTTTCAGCATCAGAACTACTCGAGTTAACGCTCCGCCTGTTTACCCCGTGAGGAAACCTTTCACTCCTCCTGCAGCTTTAAACATCTAACCAACAAAAACTGGTCATTTTGACCTCTTTATTTAGGGCTGAAATGATTAAACATAAATCTTTAGTCATTAATCTTTTTCACACAGGAAACATAAACAACAGTTTGTTTTTTTATCATGAATTTTCTTTAAGGTCAAAATGAAACAGATGGGTTGAAATAAGCACACACAACCAGAAGTATTTGTTAAATGTCCCGTATTAAGCTGCGCCTTGGCCACATGTTTTCTGTAATGTTCAACCGGCTTCTGGGATAATTTTGGCTGATAAATTTGGCTTCTTGTCAGGACTACAAGGGTTCATTTAGTTCATTTAAGTTGGTAGATTTCCAAGTGCAGACTTGGATTTTCACTTTGGTCCACATTGATTGAGAAAAAGAGTAATATTCGCCTGCTTTATCCATCCTAAACCAAGTTTAGATCTTTACTTGGTGAACTATGTCCATCCTAGGAAACCAACAAAGAACATTTAAAACCAAAGTTATTATTTTTGGGTTATTGTTGTGAGAAAAAAGCAAAAGTGAGGTTTTGATTTTGTTTGGAGTACGCACAACTATTATTTTTAAGCAACTACAAGTTTATTTTTATTTAATCTTTTAAGATAAAAATACAACATCAAGTTATTTTAAGCAGCTTTTTCTGCTCGTCTTGAGCAAAAGATTCTTATAATCACACAAAAGATTGTATCATGCAGACAGATGAATCATTAAACACATGCAGGATTCTTCATGCTAATAATTTTAGGCTAAATTTTGAGACAGTAGTCGTGTTGCTTAGCAGCTTTAAGAACATGTCAACATTTTATTTTCAAAGCATACAAAGTCAGTTTTCACAGGGGTAAAAGTTTCAACAACCCAACAAGGTAAACCCTTCAGCAGCTAGCTGAAACACTGGAACCGTTAGCTTAGCCAAGGCTAGCTAGCTAGTTACCGGGGTCAAATAACATAAACCTTTAAATATACATTTAAATACTTCGTTTAATTTAGTATAAAAAGTAAGCAAAACCCTAAAAATAAAGTGATTTCAATGGAAGTCAATGGGTTATTTTTGTCCACAAAGCTGTGAAATAGTTGCAAAAAGCATCATTAGAGAATAAAAGGCAATAGATTTCAAAATTCAAAACAAAAGAGAAAGCAGAAGCACAAATTATATAAAAAAATTATATAGATAAAAAAATAGCCTGAATTTTTTATCATTAAAAATCGAGATCCTACACACTGATTTTTAACTCTTTCCTGCAGCTCCAGGTCCCCTACTGTTTTAAAGTTAACATAAACATTTATTATTGTATAAATCTGCTAACACAGATTACTGCAGTGTTAGATCAGAGTACACATTGTTGGCCTCTAGTAGCTATGAGTCATTTTATGTGCTTTATCCTGTATTTCAGACTTAAACAGGACATTTGGAACAGCATTTCCAAACTATTTTAAAGTTTTAGTTGAAGTTATCAATTCTCCATCATGTCATGTTTATAGAAGTAATCTGTTTAGATAGTTTATTGGTCTTTATCTCCATCTAGTGGCTTCATTGTGACACCAACAAAAAGAAAAAGGAGATTTTATTTGGGAACATGCTCCTCCTGTCATTTATAAATCTGGTTTAGAGAATAATATGTATTTACAATGGAAGCAGAGATAAAATTACTCATTTTATAGTTAATTAAATTGCTTCAAAGGGATGCTCATCATAACACTGTATAAAATGAAGTATTTTAAAGAAGAAAAGGTTAGTAATTATAATCTCAGATGTATTCTATCAATATGTTTGTTGCTCAACACTGGCTTTATGCTTGAGATGTTAAATAAAATATATTAAGTAATATAATGTGGTTATCCTGGTCTAATTCTTCTGATGCAATCACATGAAATCTGTCCCACTTCCTTGAGAAAATAAACGTGGACTTTAACAAAACATGTTTACAATGTATGTTTAAACCTTAAGAACAAATCTCACATTATTTTCATCTTAATGTCTAAAGACCTTCATCACCTTCAAGAGATAATCCAATCCAAACCCTTACCCTACCCTAACCCTAGCCCTATAATCCAACTGTATTTAGCAAGTAGACATAATTTTGATCATCTAAAATTGACGATTTTGGTCTGATTTAATCTCAAATACTGAAAGAAATCAATTAAAATTAAAAGTGTAGGCAAATATTAGTTAATGAAGCTGAGGTTGGAATTGTGCAAATTGTTGCTGCCCATTATGTTTAATGTCTAGAAACATCCTGAAAAAGGGACGCTCAAACTTTTTATCATGTGGGCCAACATCATCAAGTCAAAACTCGCAGACCAAGAAATTAATAACAATAAAAAGTACTCTTTTTTTTTTATTGTAGAGCCAAAATTTTAAAAGTATTATGCACTTTTGCTGTATTAAGTATTCTCAGTTATAAGAACAGAATTTGAGTCACTTTTCTTCCAAAAGCTTGCTATCTTACATAAAAGCTGATTTAGGTGCAGTGACGTTGGTTTTGCATTTACTATAAAAGTTTGGCTGCAAAACGTGTTGTATTTAACATTTTCCACTGTAAGAAAATTATGTCAATAATAGTTTTATACTGATTAAAAATAAAACTTTAACAAACAAATTTACATCTTTCTTGAACTGGAGTTGCAGACCACAAAAATAAATCCGAGGGCCACAAAAGGCCCCCGGACCACACTTTGGACACGCCTAACCAAGACTTTGTCCCTATAAACTCCCAGTTAGGTTCCTAGAAACTGCATTACCACAGCAGGACTGGGCTTTGCACCCAGTAAATACTTCTGCTCTCAACAAGGTCAGTAATCACAGAAGGAAATGTTCCTGTGAGGTAACAAAAAAGCATCTACACACACACACACACAACAACACACCCCCTCACACACCCACAGGCCCAAACATTAAGTGCTCAGTCGTCAACGTTGCTGCAGGCGGGTGAAGGATCTGCACTACTGGCCTACTTTTGAACAGGTCAGCTCTCTGAAAGCATCCAGCCACCGTGAAATTTATATTATTCTTATGGAGGACACACACACACACACACACACGCTGTGGCCTCATATAGATTTTTTCACATTCATACAGTTTTTGACACTACTGTATTAGTCAATATATGTTGAATATTTTAGCTTATTGGTCAAAATGGCCTCATTTCAGTGACATTTCTGGGTTTTTTGCCTCTTGTTAGTTAATGTTTGCTGTAGAGCAGCAACACAGAATACAGCAATGAAATAAATTAAACATGTTTCACTTTAACATACAATAATTAATTTGCTCTAATCTGTTGGTTATGCATATGTTCTTGTGAATAATTGACTTACACAATACCAAAAGCAAACTGGTATGATTTAATAGTACAAATAAAGAAGAATATACACATTTGAACATGATTATATTATCATTATTGAGCTACATCTACTAGTTGTTCATTATAGAGCATTATAGTGATGTATCACTGTTTACACAGATCAATTTAATTCAATTTAGCACAAATTTATGGTCTTAAATCTAACAAAATAACTTATTATATGTTTAGACTGTAAGCTGGACCTTTAAACAGAAAACATAAAAAAGTTGCCAATAAGTCTAAGAAAATGAAAATATAAGGAAATGCATATTAAAAATATGCACTTCAGAGTCTAAAGGTTCCTGCAGATTCATTATATAAATCAGATTAGAGACATGAGAAATACATAAATAATAAGTAATAGACAAAAAAAAAACATGTTTATTGGTGGAGAAAATACTGATTATGTCAAAAACGACAAATATCTATAAAAATCAGTGGAATAAATAGGCTAATCGCTGGTTTAGTTCGGGTTTAAAGATATTTACTGAATTAAATCATAGGGGGGAAATGTGTTATTCTTAATAAATTTACATTTAAATTAAAAAGTAAATTTTTCGGTGCAAAGTTTAGATTATTTTCCCGTAAAGTTTGATCCTCAGAGCGCCACAGGAGGCGGCTCTCAGAGGCGTTTAGCTCTCGCTGTCCTGCAGCTGCAGCTCTTCAGACTCTGAGCAGCGGCTCAGGAAAAACATCTGCCGCGTGCCATGACGCATCCGGGCAGCGCGCGCTCGCAGAGCAGCTTCAGCAGCCGCGAGGATGATGAGGGTGAAGAGGAGCGCGTGAAGCCTGACTCGTTCCCTCGCGTGAAGATGGATTTACTGTCGTAGTTTGTGTTTGTCCTGAGAGAATCGGATCGATGGGAGACCGGCATCGGCGGACTCGAACTCTGGGAGGTCTCGCGACCAAGCCGCGGGTCTCCAAGGAGACCAAACTCCGGCTGCGCGTGGTCTTCCTAGACGACAGCGAGCGCACGTTCGAGGTGGAGGTAAACACAAAATACCTTCATGTGTTTCAGCCCTGTAATAACTTTTATATATCTTTATTTTGTTTTTAAAGAAAAATAATGGGTTGAAAATTTAAACTAAATTTAATTTTGGGTTATATTAAGATCATAAATGTTCTCAAGGGCCGATTGAACATGAATGTACTAATAAAACCCATTAATTAATAGCTTCTCTGGATCAGATAAGTACTTCTTAAAATTAAATAATCACATTGATGTTAAGTTGAGCAGAAAGAATCACTCTTTCACCAAAGGAATGGTGTATTATTGCATTTTAATAAAGAAGTTTGCTTGCATCTTTTCATTTATTTCCAGTAATGTATAAAAAAGGCTTAAGAGGTTAAATGAAAAATGTAAAGAATGTGCCCATTTTTTAATCTTATTAATTAATCAAATCATCAGAGTGATCTATAAAATAATAAATGACTAAAATCATATCTATTGCAGCCCTAGTTTCCACAAAATATATGTATTCACTGTCAAGATAAATACAAAGGAGGGCAAACTTTCCACTCTGGAACCCATTTTTATACACGTATTTATAAAATGATCAAAATAAATAAATAAAATAATGTCGATTTTTTTCTCTAAATGTTGGATATTAATTTTTGTTTGATTACTTAAGCAACAGGATCATTTAGTGTTATGTTGCTCTTTGGTCAGCAATGTTGCTCCTACAGCATGCAGTCCGTCGCCATGGTAACAATTCACTGTACCGGCAGACATTAAGCATTCCTTTCCACATTACTCCTTTAGGTTTTAGCTCTGATACGCACCACAGCACAGGGTTATTCAGGTTATATAAAGCAGAGCTGCCAGATGAGCATTAGCAAAAAGTAAAAAGAAAAAGCTTGTGAGGGAATAAAATTAGAAATTCAGAAAGTACTTCCTGTTCGCTTGTAGCCACCTGATGCATGGTTGGCTTTCAACCAGCCCATATGATCCAGGTCAGGGGATGAGGAGTAGAAGTGTGTATGTTTTTAAAACCAGCGAGGCAGCAGTGCAGTTTAAAGGCCAGATTCTCAGAGTGTGTATCTGTTTTAGTGCGCAGCTCGCAGTGTTGTGTTTGCAAAGTAGCTCCATTTACCACGACCTCTGGGACATCAGTACAGTCTTAATAATAGGAGGGGAGAGGGATGAGGGAAGACCGAACAGCAGAAGAAGAATGGGTGGATGACATGAAGTAAAAATAAACTGTGATAAACATAGGTTATGTGTTTGTAACCCGTCTTTGTTTGTCTCAGCTCCACTGTGGCCGACTTCACAACAGACACACTGAATTTACTCCAAGAGAGAAAATCAAGGTGGTTGTTAACATCAGTACAGCAGCTTCTGCCCCTGTACAATAAATAAAATACAATAAATAACCCTAAACAAACTACAAAGCAACAGCACTTAACGGTTATAAAATGAATCAGCTAAAATGAACAACATTAATTATGACTGTTAAAAATATGACATGACAAAATTACAAACAAAGCCCTGTATATAAATGCCATTTGTCTAAAATGTTTTAAAATACAGTATTTTTAAAGAAAACAGCATCACAGATGGCAACATAAAAAGGGGAGGAGCTATCTGTTACTGGTTGCTATGGTTACCACCAACCATCAAGCGCAGCACAGCACTACTTTTACAGCAACAAATATCAGTAAAAAAAGCCATTTGACTAAGCAAAATGAATTTGAAGCATAAATAAACTAATTTTGACAAACTTAACATCTATAATACTGTTAAAATAAAACCCTGTTACATGTATAAAGAGGAAAATGAGAGTTAAACACCCGTCCAAAAAGTGGAACCACAGATACTACTACTTTTCTATTATTCTAATTACTAGTTTGAACTGTAAGACTACTGCTCCACCCCCCCCAATAATAACATTTAACCATTTTAAATTTCAGCTTAGAATCAGGTTTTTGATGTCCGAGGCGGTTCTTAGAATCAGCTTACCTCAGAGATGCGTGTTAGACGAGAAGAAACAGGTTTTCTCCTCTGACCCCGATCCTTCAACCTCCAGGGCAAAAACACAATTAATGATCAGACAGGATGAAAAGAAAAAAAAGGCAGATTTTAGGTAAGGAACATGAACAAGCTATGTTACATGTATGGTAGATCTGCATATGGAGGGCAGCTTTTTATTGCTTCAGAAACTATTACAAGTAAAGATTTTTGGGGAATATCAAAAATTATTTTGCCTTTATAGCTTCCAACTTCTTTTATATCATGTTATATCTCTCTTTTTTAAAAAATGGATAATTATGTGAACATAATCACTGGTAGCCTACTAAATATTGCAAAAGTTAAAGTAAAATTATGTCAACATCCAAATGTCAGTAGGATAATTCCCAATAAAAAAATAAAACAATCTATTGTTAAATCATTTTTATTTTCAAAATACAAAACATAAAACATCTGTACACATTGGTAAAGGGCTGGTAAATGACATCACTTACCAGGAAAACAGCCCTAAGCTCTAGTCCATCACCACAATATCATAATCAGGCCTTGCTAGCATGCCGCCAGCCGTACTAGCTAACCGCTATGTTGCTGTTGTTTACCCTATTACTGAAACATTTATATGATTCAAGTAACATCTCACTTGTAAAAACTACTTTATATAAACACCCTGCAAATTAATGGAGGTATCTTAACAGTTTATGCTTTCTATATTTTCAAAAATAAAGCACTTTACTGTAGCTAGCTGCTACCTAGTTATGCTAAAAAAAAATTAAAAACTGGTTTGGTCTTACTGCATTTAGCCAATTTTAATAAATGGACATGCCCAATCTGTTTTTGGCAACATTTCACTGGATGTTCAAAAGAAACAAGCAAAAGAAACTTGGCTAACTAAAGGAAAGTACTTTTTATTGCACCTAGATGTAAATTTGGTTGAAAATCTCATCCTTAAAAATTACAAAAGTTGTCCATCTATGTCAGCTCCATTAGCATAAAATTATTACACAGCTTGTACAAACTATCTATGGTAAATCTATTTTATTGTAGTGTTTTACATGAATAAAACCTGAGTAGAGCAGCAAATGCTCTACAGATGATTTCCCATCTTACACTTCATGTAATGTTCCTGTCACCAACTGCTCTGAGGATGGTCATTTGTTTCCAGTAATCATCACTTTGTCCTCTGATCTCTCTATAATCGGCAGCAACTCTTCCTCTGCCTCCTCCTCCAAGACAAGTTAATGAAGGTCTTCCAGTGAGCCACTCTGCAGAATTAAACACCATGCAACAGCCAGAGAAAACTAAAATAAACCTGTGCTGCTGGAGAAAGTGAACAATGCACAAACATGGCCTTGTACTTGGGCAAAAGATAGATGTGCAGATATAACACAAGCAAAAAAAAAATATTTAAAAAGTTAAACTGAACTGTGAAGAGTCCATTTTCTGGCTGAAAAGATGTTTTAAAAATCAAAGCCATCCAGGATAAAATTGGAGTAAATTTGATATCTAAAAGCTCCATTTACATAATAAACAATATATTTTGCAGCAATTTGGAAGAACCAGATCTGCACAAACTATTGACTTACAGTTGTCTTCACAACCAAAATGCACAACATTAATTATGATAACTGTTAAAAATGTAATATGGCAAAATTACAAACAAAGCCCTGTACATAATTACTAAAAAATATATTTTAAAATATAGTACTTTAAAGACGTCACAGTCTCACAGTTGAGACACTTTAGATGAAAAACATCAAAAACAACACAGAAATAATTATCTATAAAACTGACAAAACAATAAAGAAAACTAAATGAAATAATCAGAACAAGTATCAGAAAACAGACTAAAATGACAATCACACAATAACATTTTAAATGTATCTTAGCCCTTTATCCTTGATACATTTTTATTTTTTCATCTATAATTGATTTAGCCTGTTTTCAATTTATCATAAGAATTTTGAATCATCATTTCGATAAATTCATATTAATGATGTTTTTAAAAATAAAACTATCCATATTTTCTGTCAATTAACTGTGCTAAAAAATTTTTTTTAGAAACTCTCATCGCGCATTAAGGTTTGATAATTAAAGTAATTAAGTGCTGGTATATTTCACCAAAAGCCCCATGAGTATCTCCAGATTAAAAACCTTTCAATTATGAAAAGGCCCAATTATTCCCATCTCTCACTCATTTTAATGTCTGCTCTTCGTTCAACAGCAAAATGTGTTAGGTGGAGATTTTTTCAACAAAGTTTGTGGATATCTGAAGCTGCTTGAGAAGGAGTACTTTGGACTGGAGTTCAGACACCACAGTGGCCATTATGTAAGAAACAAAAAAAATAACACAGACACAAATGTTTTAGATGCTGTTGAGTCTCTGAATATGTTTCTGTTGCAGGTTTGGTTGGAACTGCTAAAACCCTTAGGCAAACAGATTAAATGTAAGTTATTTTCTCTTCGCGTTTGAGACCACTGGGGGCATTAGAGCTAATTTTAGCACTTCAGGAACATAAAATGAACTAGATGTCCAGTTTCTGCTAAGACCAAATTAAAAGTAGATTGTGAAGTTTTAGAGAAAATACATTTTAAGGCTTTTGTGTTGTTAATTTTATAGTCAAATTTCCACAGTAAATATGACTAGAAAGAGTTGTAAACAGCTTTTTTTCTAAAGTAGCTAACTAGCATGCTAACAATGTGGCTAGCTTGTAGCATGTCATTTCAGTTGATGAAGTTATACAAAATCCTGGGAAGAAATATCAAGTGCAAGGTTACAAATAAGTAAACAAATAAATAATATGTTTGATTATTTTAGAGTTTTTTTTTGTTCTCCATATAGCTAGCTAGCCATAACCACAGAGTTAGCATCTAAGCTACAGCATTCTGATTGATGCTTTGGCTAGTCCTACAAAAAGTGTGTGGCCTTTTACCACACACAATATGGTTATGAATAAAAAAAATTAGGAAATGCCAATTTTATTTTGTTCATATAAGTAATGCTTGTTCTTTCGAAAAGCAATTTTAGCAAAATAATATATTTTCTCTCTCTTTTTTGCTATTTCTCAGACACCAATGACTTATTCTTTAGGTTTATAGTCAAATTCTTCCCACCAGACCCTGGGCAACTAAAGAGAGGCCTTACCAGGTAAAGTTTGAATCAACAGGAAAGTAAAATTATGAACATTAGAAGAAATTCAACCTTCTTAAATAGGTACGAGTCAGGTTATAGCTGTATAGCTATAGTCTCTTTTATGCTAGCTAACATTTTATAAACAATATCTACACTTACAGTGAACAAATTCAAAATGTAACTGCTTTGTATGCGCAGGTATCTTTTTGCCTTACAGATAAAGCAGGATTTGTCCAACGGTAGTCTGACATGTAATGACAACAGCGCCGCCCTGCTGGTTTCACACATTCTACAATGTAAGTATGAAAAACACAAACTGAAGCAAACTTTAATTATTCACAGTAAATCTTATCCGAAGACACATTTGAGAATGTTTTGAATGGATTTAGTCAACATATGAAGAAAAATAGAAGAGTATCTCTGTTTTACAGCAGAAATAGGGGATTATGATGAGGAGCTGGATTATCAGCACCTGGAGATGAAGCACTATGTCCCCAACCAGGAGTATCTGGACCACAAAATAATCAAGCTTCATAAAAGACACAGGTATAAAGAAACAGGATTTCAATCTACTCTGAAATCAAATATTCCCGGACAAAATCATTTCTAAAAAGTGGTAGCGCATAATACTGATATTATGCCTGAAACGATTAATCGGATTAAATGATTAATCAACTGGAGAATACAGTCTCAAAAAAAGGCCATCAGAGCAGTAATTATGCCAAAATTGTACAAAAAATATTAATTTTGCATTTAAAATAAACTCTTTTTATACCCAGACCTCCTCAAATTGCAGTTTTAGCTTCACCCAGATTAAACTCCGTAAAAAAAGTCCAATTAAGCCTTTTTTGCTATCCAATTACTAATCAGTTAATCCAAAAAACACTAAACAGATCCACCCTTCTCTGTATTGATGCTAAATCAAATATAAAGGGAAGAGCTTTTCAAATTTAAAGTCTTTTTTTCAGCAGCAGATGCATCCTTTGCTACAAATGATCATTCACCAAAGGAATGCTGTTATTACATTTAGGCAAAAATGTAAAGGAAATTATTTTAAAAATAATAATAAAAAAAAAATCAATTTAATTTCTTAATTTTTTTAAATTTAATTTAATTCCTAATATAATGTGTTGTTTTTGTTCCTGTCCTTAGAGGAGTCTCTCCAGCAGACTCGGACATCCAGCTACTGGAGGTGGCGAGGAAACTGGACATGTACGGCATCCGTCCGCACGCCGCCAACGACGGGGAGGGAATGAGGCTCAACCTGGCCGTCACACACTCTGGAGTGCTGGTCTTTCAGGTCAGTGCTTACCGGTTTTCAAAATATTTCAACATTCAATGAAGCTGCGTCTTCACAAAGTCGGTGTACACCACGAGGGAGTATTTTATCTCGTTATGAAGAAGAATTGTCTAATATCTTGCAAAGTAAGCAGTTGATTGAATTACTTAGTGTCACATCAGGTCAAAGTAGACTGTGTGATTACAGTTGGACTCTGTTTACTCTTGCATGGCATCTGAAGGCAGTTGGTTGAAATGTATTTTATTTATGGGTGTACAAGTAAATTGGGCCAAATACACATGCATGCCACACGTTTCAGATTTTATTTTTAAAACATTTTCAATAATTTTTCTTCCACTTGAAAATGATGCACTGTTTTCTGTTGCTTGAGCAGAAAACAAAAAATTCTGATGAAAAAAAAAACATTAAATGACTTCAAATGGCATTAAAACATCTTTCATCAATAAATTAACGTTGTGTAGTTATGGAGATATTTGTTTTTCATTTTTTGCAGGGAAACACCAAAATCAACACATTCAGCTGGGCAAAGATCCGCAAACTGAGTTTCAAACGCAAACATTTCCTCATTAAACTTTACGATAAAGTTGGGGTGAGAACTTTCTGTATGTTTAATTTTTTAGTACTTTCCAGGTTATGACTGTATTCAGGAAAAGCTTAACATTATGCTAATCTCTTTAAAAATGTCCCTATGTGAAAGTGATGTGGTAGATATGTAGACTACAGATTGAAATTTGAAAGGAGACAGCATGTTGGAAACTGGCACTAGAGAGCAAAGGTGGCCGACTGGATTCAGTAGCTGTATTTAGATTAAGATTATAAATTATTAAAATAAATGCACTTAATTGAAACAAAAGTTTTTTGTGCCAGTATGAGGAGGGTGTTTTTGGCTGCATCAAAATTAATATATTTTGCAAAATTGTAATGGAAAAACATTTAGAGTCAACTTCCTAGATGCTGAAAACGTCATGGAACAACAGTCCAGGAGGCACAAACTATAAATAATAACACTAAAATCTTCATAAAATATTTATGTATTTGAGAAATTTCAGATTTAAAATAGCTACATAAAGTTTAATTAATCAGCCTAAGCAGAATATTAAGCAATGTTTCCCGTCCATCCAGGCTTCATGTAAGGACACGCTGGAGTTCGCCATGGCGAGCCGTGATGTTTGTAAATCGTTCTGGAAGATGTGTGTGGAGTATCACGCTTTCTTCAAGCTGGAGGAGGAACCGAAGCCCATTCATAAAACCCTGCTGTCCTGCAAAGGCTCCAGATTCACATACAGGTATATGAATTTAAACCATTTAAATGGGCTTAAACCAATTTAAATGGTTTAAAACATGCTATCATGGATCCAGGTAATCCTAAATGTTTGAGCAGAATTCAACTGGACTTCCTGTCAGACTATACATTGGTGGTGTCTGTGTTTTATACATATATAAAATACGTATTAATAATTTAACATTTTGATCCCTTGGACACAAACATTTCTATTTTTAAGATTGTTAATTTAATATTTGGTATAAACAGTTGTTTTGTTTTTTTAAATAAATACCATCATTAATTTCAGTCCTTAGAATACTTTACAATTTTTTATGATTGTTTTCAATTTTAAGCCTTTTAAATACCAGTTTAACAGTTAAAATTGTTTTATTTTTCAGAAAAAACCCAATGAAAGTGGATGTTTTTCCTCATCCGTATTTACTAATTGGATTTTTCTAGTGGTCTAAATCTGAGTCTAGCAAAGCTGAAAATTGTTGATTTTTCATCTTTTCATTCAAAAGATGTAATTTAAAGTCAATACATTGATATTTTATTTTTATTTTTAATCAAAAATATAAAATCTTACCATGTATTTTTATCTAGTTTCTCATCCATGCATCTTAGTACACTTGAAATAAGACAAAACTAACTTAAAATTAACTCTTATGCAAGATATTTGAAAAGTTGCTTTTAAGTTACTTGTGCCTTATTTTGAGTGCACTAAGATATTTGAATGAGAAATTTGGTAACATTTTGTGTTTTCACTGTGCATCTCTGGTGAATTTGTACATTTACAGTGCATACACAAATAGCTCCACCTAGTGGAAAACAGTATGAAATCAAAATAATGTGATGGCAGAATTAAGACGTCAAAAACGATCAAATATTAAAGACAGATTACAATGAAACAGTATTCAGAAATATTCTGAAATTGCAGAAGAAGGGTTGAAGGATCATAGACTTATTCATTTAGATTAAGAATCAGATGAAAGGTATGAAGAAAATCAAAAAATGTACAATTAAACAAAATACATATATACACCATGACCATGTCTCATGTATCTGGATCAACCCAGTTAAAGTTATACAAACAAAATAATCAGTGTCACATAAGAGTTAATGTAAGGTTATTGAAATTGTTAACTACATCTGAGGCACTTGTGTAACTGATAGACTAATAAATTTTTTCTTATTTTTTACTACATGTCAGTGGGAGAACCCAGAAACAGCTGCTGGAATGTATGGGATCCGGAGAAAAGAAACTGTCACGCTTTGAAAGGTGAAAATCAATCAGAAAAAACTATAAATATCAGATATTTACATGAGTTTTCCTCAAAAGTAAGATTTTCTTTTTCATTTATTAATGCTGAATTTAAAGTTAGGATGATCCTTCTCCTTAAAAGTAATAAAAAACATTTGTATAGTAACTTAAAAAAGCAGATTTATAAAAGCAAAGTATTCTTGCTCAGCATTTCATACAATAGAGAAGAAAAAGGGAATTTTTTTTTAAATCACTAAAACTAAAATCTTTTGTTTTTTGTTGAATGTCCAGAACCCACGGTCAGTCGGACTGTGACCCCAGACAGTGTCGATCTTCTCCGGATCTCCTCACTGAAGTTTCCAAAGAGGTGACCTGATTTTAATCTTTATTACATCACAATTTTATAAGACAAACAGCAGCCTTAGTAGTAAAATGAAATAAAAGACATTCTACATTCACACAGCAGGTCTTGATGCTTAACTGATTTTTTTGTTTTTTCGTGGTTGTTCATGCTACTTATTAAAATGCGACATGAATGCGGCTTCTGTGCAACTCGCATGCGCAGAAGGAGAATGTCGACGTCATCAAGTAGTTTTGGTCTAGTTTCTAGTGATTATATTTTAGCACACTTGAAATAACTTATAAGTAACTTTTTAGCAAGATATAGGAGCTTGTTTAAGGTCAGTAAATCCTTAACATTGATGAATAAGTTAGTGGCATTAGCAGATTATTTGTCTTGTTGAAAGTGAAATAATTTGCCAATGGAACTAGTACTTTTTCCCCAATTTTAAGGAATTGCTTACTTAAAATAACTAACAACAACTGGGTATAAAGCTCAGTTAAGTTGTGTTTTGCCTCCCCAGGTATACGAACAGACGCGGCCGTTTCCTCGGACGAGTCGTGCTCTGGCGGTTCACAGTAACGATGAAATGAACGTACGCCGGAGAGGCCTGAATTACGCTGACCTCAGCGAGGGAGGGACTAAACGCAGCCAATCATCTGGCGAGGTCAATCAGAGGCCACACTCCCTCGCTCAAGTCACCCCGCTCTCTCCGTCGCTACACCAGTCGACCCCTTCGCCGAAGTTCAGATCGTCCTCCGTGTCTTTAATGGAGGAGACGAGGGCGCATCGACAAGCTCAAAGGCTAGCGGGGGTCTACGCCAACCGCTCACGACGCCGGCCCAACCCGCAGCCACACCCAGACGCCGCTCAGCAGCTGGTTCTCCTCTACCCCAACTCCCCCGCCTACCAGTACCACCCCGTCCTCCCTTCGTTTCCCTTCGTTGCGCCCTCGCCTCTAAACAGACACCACTACTTGCCCGACTATGTCACCATTTCCTCACTGGAGCGTTTCCCACATGTAGCGAGGCGGGACTATATGCCAATGGACGCCGGCGTCTCGCGGCCGGCTTTCTACCCCTTAGCCCGCGATTCGCCATCTGTATCGCCAATTAGGAGGAACTTTCGCCCTTGTGGATCAGGGGGTCTTGGACTGGCACGGGTTTACCAAACAGGAAGCAATGGAGGGAGGCTATTGGGTGTTGGACACACGGAGGCGGGGCATTACAGTGATGACTCCAACTTCTTGCCTGGGTTACCTCGCCGTGTTGCCAGCCAACCAGATGTTAAGTTTCATCTATCCAGGAGCGCAAACCCGGCCTTTAATCCCGCCTCCGAGTTCAGACCCCTGGGTTACTATCCTCACCTTACACGGCCCTCCAGACCAACTTACCTCCCGCTCAACTCTTCGCCGCTGCCTGATCGGCCCGCCTCCATGTGCATGATCGGCGGTGCCGCAGGAAGCTACAGCGACTCCGATCCAGAGGTTTTCTACCCGTACTACTGCCCACCTCATCAGCTGGGGAAGATGGTGGGGTCCGCTGGGTTGGCCAGGATGAGGTTTTCCTCCGGAAGTCTTCAGCTGGATGAGGAGGATGAGGAGGAGGAAGAGGGTGTTGCTAAAAAAGAATCCAAGGTTGAGGTTGAACAGGACAAGAAAGAGACCAGAGAAGGAGCGAAAGCAAAAACCCAAGCAAAGGTCACGCAAGTCTCTCTCTGAAATGAGAGAAAGATAAGCTCAAAGTCTCACCCTGCAGGTTGTATGATAACACATATCAACTGTGGATTGTAGAGAAGACACTAGCTGCGTTTCCATTTACCATGGAATTGCGCAAATTGAAGTTATGATAATAAATTTGCTTAATGGAAACATGCAAATTTAAGAAAACTCACAATTTTCAGTAAAACGTTTTGCGGTAGGCTGAGGTTGTTTTAATCAAAACACTTTTTTCACATCACGAGTCACATGATCAACAGCTTAATGTTACTACTGGCAGAAATGACAAAGAGGACCACAGGCAGAGTTGGGTAGTAACTAGTTACATTTACTCAATTACATTTACTCTAGTAAATAAAATAAAATAAAAAAAAGTACTTTTAGGAGTATTTTTACTACGCTGTACTGTTACTTGAGTAATTTCATTATTACATGTTTTAAAGATTCACCAGACACACACCTGCAGGTTTTATTAAAGTTTCATAAAGTTTTTTTTATTGAAATATTATTTAAAAAAATAATATTTTTCCTGATTTTCTTTTGATACTTATCTGAAATATTGTCAATTTGGTCCTTAAAATATTAAAAATTCGGTGTATTTTAGTCCGTCTGTTGATGTAATTTTTAAATATTAAATGATTGATAATTTGATCAATTACTCAGTAGCCTACTTCTTTTTTTTTTTTTAACCACTTAATTTATTTGACAGCTACTTTTCACTTGTACTTGAGTAAAAAATACGTTGAATTAGCGCTACTCTTACTTGAGTATAATTTTTGGCTACTCTACCCACCTCTGTCCAGTAAGCATTATTCTTCGTGGTTTGTAGTTTATTTTTGGGACAACTTTTAGCCGACTCCATCTTGAGCTCTCGCATCATTGCAAAATCCATAAATTGTGCGTCATGTTGAATCCATAGCCCTTCTGTAAAATGGCCGACTATAATTTCCCCAGAACGGCTCACACTGTGTAGCCGCTCCAACATCTGCGTAAGATGCTAACGCTAATGCTAATGCTAGCACCACGGCCGTAACCGCCATGATTTTTAATGACTTATCGCGTGAACTAGCGTGTTCACGCGTGATTTTAACATTAGCGGAATGTAGACAAAGATTTGCGCTCATTTGTAATGGAAACGCAGCTAATAAATGTGATAAATGTTAAGGTGGAAACGAAATGCATTGTTGCCTTGTTTAGTGACACCTAGAAACGACTGGTGTTTAGTAAATGTTTGATTCAATATATTCAATAAATAAGTAAAGGCTCGAGTTTTAATTTTTTTATTTTGTTCACGTCAGTGTTGATTAGTTGTGATAAATCTGGCTTATATTAGTGCTTTAGTGGTTTGTGGCTGATTCAAGGAATTAGCAATTTTCAAGATCAAGTTATCTAACATCAGTTTATAAAAATATAAAATGAGAATCTGGAGACAAAGTCAAGAATCTATGCTGCAACAGTCAACAAGAAGAAATCATTGATGGTTGCTGCAATTACGTTTTTTCTCTTCAGACTCATAAATTTCAAAGTATTGATCTGAGTGTATTAAACCAGTGGTTTTTGCAACATTTGGGTGGGTATATTGTTTTAAAACATACAAATTTTATTATTTAATTTGCTTGGCAATAAATTAAACATGCAAAATTTTAATGAAACAAAGTGCCAATTCTTTTTGTCTTTACAAAAAGTGGATATTTTCCTAGGTTTTAGGGATTTATTTTTATTATTTGTACTTTCTGTCTCAGAGACATTAACGAGGGTAATTTTAAAAACTCCAATTGAATAATTATTTCTTCATTGATATGAAGAAATAATTATTACTGTAACCCCCAAATAATATTGAATACACAAATATAAGTGGTATTTTTTAAACATAATTTATGTGTCCCAAAAATGGATGCCTACTGGTTATAAAAATAACTGTGGTTGTATATTATATTACATTTTGGATTCATGTAAATTTGACTTTCATGAATCCAAAATTCTGTCAGCGATCTTAAAACATAAAAAGTAAAAACCCATCAATGGTATTAAGACAGTCAAGACACTTTATAAACCTTTAAAATAAAAAGAGGTGAAAGGTTTTTTTTTTTTTTTCAATCAAGCTTAAATATTTATTCATAAAACTCTACAGTCATGCTACAAAAAAAGTCTGTTACTGTAAAATCTTACATCTGTAATTTTACATTTCCCCCTTTAACAAACTTTGTTAAATCCCTTATGATATATATATAAAAAGACAAAACAAATTTACAGAGACCAAGCCTTATAGTGTCTTTGGTACAAACGGTCAGTAATATGTTTAATTACAGTTCCCAGGATTCTCCTGAGGGGATGGAAACAAATAATAATATTTGTTGTGACCATTTATGGTAAATTTTGTGGATTGTAATTTCTTCCAATTTAGTTTTCTTCGTTTGGCAGTCAGAATATATTTAAGTTAGTTTAGAATCAAAATTTATTAGACCCTCCCATTAGCTTGACTAATTAAGAACACACCTTATGCTTGGGGGAGGTCTATTGTTTGGCAAATGTCTGGTGTGTTGACTAGAGGTTTTGTAAATTGCCACTTTTTTGAGCTTGAAACATCAAATTAAGATTATTTTTGTTTTCAGCTAAGTTGTAAGACATTTTTAGTGAATATTATGTCGCTATTTTTTCAAGAAATAAAGAATATATATCTTTACAAAACAATCAAGTCAGAAGTGCGTGCAAAACAAACCGCCTGTTACCACCTACGGCCTTTGTTGGAATTTTTGGTTTTGGAACATAGAAGGCCGCGACAATATTTAACAGAATGAAAAGTTTCTTAAAAATATAACTTTCTGGCAATATTTGTCTACAGATCCAAACTCAGTCCATACAGAAGGTCTGACTTTCCACGACTATGGAAGACATTTCTTTCTGAATAACAAAACAAAGAAAGTTTTACAGGAAAATAATTACTTTACAACCCGAAGCGCAAACAAAAACAAAAGAAAAAATAATTGGAAGTTGTACCTACTTATTTTTACTTTATTTACAGTAGCATATTTACTAGTTAGCTTAAGAGGCTAATCTAGCAAACTGGTTAGCACTAGCTGCCTAGCTCGGCTAGTTTCTGTTGGCTCCCAAAACAGATGGATTTTTAACCCTGATAAGTTTTTTAAATATGATGTCCCTGGACATCATACAAAAAAGTTTCATTTTTTGTAGAATTAGCTTTGTTTCTTTTTGTGTACTTTTCTTTAACAACTTTGCTTTCGTTCTTTCTTTTTCGACAGTTTTTGCTGTAAACAATAGGATCCAAAGTGGCCAAATAAAATGAAACAATATTGTTTTAGAATATTTTCAAACATGCCTGTATTGGCTGATTTACCAGTTAGCTTGAGAGGCTACATTAGCTAGCTAGCATGTCGCTAGCTGCCTAGCTCAGCTAGTTTCTGTTAGCTCCCCAAAATGACTGTATTTTTAACCCCTGATAGGTTTTCTAAACTGGATTCTCCCTGGGAAAGAAGGCCATAATATTCACAAATTCAAAATTTATACAATTAAATTGCAAAGTTTACGTTCTTAAACGTTTCGGACAGCTCCAATGACAAATGATCGTAATTGTGAGTAATTCTGACTTTGACTGAACTGTAGTTTAGGGAACCATAATTAAACAACCTTACTGAGAACTCAAAACAAATTTATTATTGGCATAAAATCTGTCTCAAGTGCTACTGAACAAACATACAGACATTTACAAAGTTAAAGCAAGTCATGAAACAAAAACAGAAGCTACCACTGCTGATGGACAAAAACCTTTATCTGTGTTGTATTTCTAGGAGTTTTGTTGAAACTAAAATCAATAAAAAAGTGAAACTAGAAAATTATATAAACAAAAAGTAAGGCACATGGTGTTTTTTCCCATTAATCTGCATATTTCTAACAAATAAAAATATTTGTACTTCAAATTAAACTGGAAGAGGGGAAACGTCCTTAACCAGCAGCAGTAAATATATAAAACATAGTGTATATATTACATTATTAGTGTGTGATGAGACTACTGTGTACAGGGAGGAGACATCGCACCGCAAATCTCCTCTGTTTTCATCATCCAGAAGCGTCAGAAGAGACAGTCTCTTCCTAATTTCCTTTATTTATCCGCTCATCCATCCATCCATCCATCCATCCACTTATCAATTTGCTGTATATCTGCAACAGAAAGATTTCATAGTTTTAATCATTTGGAGCATTTCAACTCTAATGAGAGTCCAATTGTTTCTCCTAAACAGTGACATAACCACATTTGAACACTTTATATACTCAAACAAAGTTTTGATGGCAAGAAATTCCAAGTTTTTGTTGCTCGAGTATAAAAAAAAAAATGCCTGTTTGGTAGAGAAACTTCTGCAGATCACAAAATGAAGAAGACAATTTAATCATACATGCCTAAATAAAAGGCTAAATCTGTGAAATGAGCAAGCTAACCACAAATAACACACAGCGAAAAGACAGGATGCTAGAAAAGGAAAGTAAATTAGCAAAATAAATAAATAAGGAAATCTATTAAGTAATGATGAAGGTATTTTTGGTACCTTGCAATGATGTGTGTGACCATCCTGTCTGTGATGCCCGGACAAACTTTCTCAGCCACCTGAATGTTTCTCTCCAGCTCTTCGATAGCCTGTCGTTGCTCAGAGTGCTCCTTGTGCTGCAGCTTCAACTGCACAAGACAAAACAGACACGTTTACATTTGGACTAGGATAAAAATATTCTGTAGGCACCACTGTTTTTAACTTTCTCCACATTAAATAAAATATGAGTTAGCTTGACAAGCTAGCAAACTGCCAGCAGGTGCCTACTTGGCTAGTGCCAGGTAGCTTCCCCAAAAAGGATTAGAAATCTAAACCCTGATAAGTTTTTATATATGAAATTTACAGAAAATCTGACAGGTCAGAAACAACCAATCAGAGCAAGAATGCAGGTCTGAGCGCTATCAACCATAGCGCTCAGACCTGCTAACTGCTAACTGTGCTAATAGTGGAGAAACAATAGGAAAACTATTTATCAGTTGCCATGCTAACTAGCCTTAGCATTCCGAACAGACTGTATTAGCTGTAGTGTAGTAAGGGGTAAAAAGGAAGGGAGCGATGGAGGTTGAGCAGCGTCACACAAGATTGTGATTGACAGTGCTAAGACCCGCCTAACTGGAAACCACCAACTGGACAGTTCAGATTATCCGTCTCATAGCATACCGTTACGACATAGTGACAGTTTCAACAGATATGTAAAAAAAAAAAATGTTTTTTAGAAAAGTTAAATATACCAGCTTTAAAGTGTGCCAACAGAATTTATACAAACCTCAGAGAAGATGGGAGAGATGAGTGTGGACAAACTGGAAGGTTTACTCAGCTGATCCTGGGTCTGCAGAGATGAAAACAAAAGAAAAAGAACAGTTCATCCACTAAAAACTGAACTGTTTAGACTGATATAAAACTTAAAATATCATAAGACTCTTTTTTCTTATAAATCAATAAAGTGAATTGCCGAATAAAGCGAAGTAAGCTGACCGTTCCATTGAGAACCTTCCTGCCTTCAGGTTTCTTCTTGCGAACCGTAGTGAACGACCACTCAGGTGACTCGCTGTTCTCCTTATTACTGGATTCACTACACATGAAAACAAACAAACTCTTCCTGAGTTATTCCAGCTCACAGTTTTAGCAGCAGTGTTGCTTCTGTCTGCAGTGCTCACCTGTCCGAGTCGTCGGAGCTGCTGTCGCTGTGCCCCTCCTCCCTCCACCGCCTGTACCGGTCGATCAGCTCGCTGAGGTAGGACGTCTTCTTGCAGTGTTTGACGATGAACTTGTGTTTGAGCAGCTCTTTGGCTGTGGGACGCTGCGTGGGCAAACAGCAAACTCTAATAAAAGCTTTGCTTCAATTTAGAGAGAAATAAATATAAATAAAAACAAAAAAATATGAATTTTTTTTTCATTTTAGGGCTACGAAGGACAAAATAAACTAATTTTCCAGAGCAGGCTTTTTTTGTGAGGATTATTAAAGAGATATTACATGTTTAAACCTCTAGATGGCAGCAGATTTCAACTCAAATTACACAAAAGAAAGAAGCTGCACCATAAACAGTTAATGCAAAAAAAAACTTATTTACTCACACCTGTATATTTTTTATTACGACAGAGTATTAGGAGAATAATAACAAAAAAAATTCAATTATGAGAAGAGTCATGAAACCACAAGACGAAAGTCTGAATATTACAGGATTAATGTTGTAATATTACTTTATTTTGATATTATTTCAACTTTATTATCTTATGAGTTTATTCTTGTAATATTACAACATTATTCTCATGTTATTTTAACTTGATTTTACTAATACTGTGACTTTACACCCACAATATTATGATTTAATTGTTGTAAGACTATGTTCTTGTAATATTCTAACTTTACTCTCATATTTTTATGACTTTATTCTAATAATATCATGACTTTACTGTGATAAAAAAAAAAATTCTGGTAATTTTATTACTTCATTTTGTAATATTCTGACTTTTTTCTGGTAATTTTATGACTATTTTTATAATATTATTTGTTTTAATTTTCTTAGCATGGCTTTAATACTCTGTTATATTTAATAAACACATAGACGAATATAATGTTTTTCTATTATACTTAAAGCATTGACTTTATTAACTTAACTTATGATTTTATTTCCAGCTAATTATTTGCTGTAAAATATTAATTAGCTGTAAAATATCCCGAAACATGGCCACTAAATTCATTTTGTTCCATTCAAATAGTTGAGACAGGACCTTAAACGCTGATAAGAAGCAAAACGTTTGTAAATATTAAATGTGTGTGCGACTTACGAAGGACGGGTCCTTGTTGAGGCAGGACTCTGTGAAATCTTTGAAGCTCTTTGAGAAATCTCCGGTCAGAGTCGGAGGAGGAGATTTGGGGATGTGGAAGAGAACTCTCATGGGATGCATGTCGGAGTTCGGAGGCTCTCCTTTGGCGAGTTCGATGGCGGTGATGCCCAGAGACCAAATGTCTGCCTGCAGGGAGACGCAGAGTTCGGTTTGTTACGCCATGATGCTTCATTCAGAGTTCACAGAAAGAAAAAACTTAAAATCTAAAACGCTAAATTTATGGCAAATATTTCTACAGCAGGAGACTTCTAAAGAAGTAATCTGCAAAAATATTAACTGGAAGGAAGGAAGAGCCAAAGAGAGAAAGAAAGGAAGAAAACAAGGAGCATAATGAGGTAAGAAGAAAGGAAGAAGCAAAACAGAAAGGAAGGCGAGAATGGAGAAAGGAACAAAGGAAGGAGACAATAAGGAAAGAAAGACAAATTAGATAGAATGGAAGAAAGGAAGGCAGAAAAGAAGAATACTATAACAGCGATGTAGTTATGGCACAATGGAAGAAGAAAGGAAGGTAAAACACAAAGGTAGATGAAAGGAAAACAACTAAAAATTGACAACAAGAATGAAGGGCCGAAAGACAAGACTAAGCACTAGAAAGAAAGAAAGAAAGAAAGGAAGAAAGAAAGAAAGAAAGAAAGAAAACAACGAAATGGCAACAGGAAATGCAAATATGTTTCTACGCTCTTCACGTCTTTTTCCAAATTAATAATTAATTTCAGACTTTGATGCTGAACAGGAACCAAAACCGGTTCACAAAATGCAAAACTTAATTACAGCACAAACACACGTCCACTCCTGTAAAAATAAAAATAAAAATAACTGCAGCATCTCCTTCTTAGATTTCACGCCTTCTCGTCTTGCTTCGACAGCAGGTGAGAAACACACACCATCACACACACCATGACACAAACCGGCGAACTGATCCAGGGTCACGTTACCGCAGGTCGCTCGCTTACTGTCTGATTCAACCGTCTGTCGGCTCTGTTACGACCAAACACGCCCACCATATGGTGCCGTGTTGTATGGAACACCAAACATGTCCAAACCCTGGTCCAAACCAACATTAGTACAGCTAGTTAAAACTAACAAAATAACAAAAACTGAGAAATATTTAACTGAAATTAAAAAAAAGTTAATTAATGCAGAAAAACTATAATCAGAGATATATTGTGCGTTAATAGCACTAAAAAATACTGAAATTATAGATGTGTTAGTATTCATGAATCCATTTATTAGCCTTTCAAACTGATATAAAATAGATTTTTTCCTCACACAAGCATTTAATGTCAGCTGTCGGCAAATTATGGCGCTCCGTATAACATTCACAAAATGGCGTCAGCAAAAGTTTGGAGAACACACCAGAATGAGCTTCTGTTCAATAATAATTTAATATACTTTTTAAAATGTTGAGTATTTATTAAACATAATCACAATACTTTAATCTTTTTTAATTCTGCACCTAAAAATTGACCCAAGTATGAAAAAACTAAAACTACTACCATAACTAACAAAAACTAACTGAATTAGACAAAACGAACTCAAAACTACTATTTAAACACCTTCAGAAAATACTTGTGTTTTTTTTTTGTCAGGACATGAACGCGTTTTATTTTTGTTGAGATTATGTTTGAAAGCTGCTGAGAACCAGACAGACCAGAAACCAAACAGTTTGCTACAGATTAGCTATTAATTAGTGAGCGTTTGGATGAAAAACAACATTAAGTTAATGCTAAACTAAACATTAGATTCTTCCTCCAGCTTCATACTGAGCAGAAAAAAACTCAAAGCTAATGGGAAAAAAAGCCACTAACCATTTTATTCTACAAAATATCTGGTGTTATAAATGTTTCATGACTAGCGTAGCTCCGCCGACGTGTTTTCATGTCACTAATTTAGAGTGTAAGAAAATAAAAATAAGGGAGTTAGCACCAGCCAAATAAAAGCCCAAAACCAACTTTCACAAGCAACTTTGTACTTTGAGTTTAATGAAGCAGCCTGAATTTCAATCAGGTATGTCAGCAACAACCCTCAAGCAGGAAATCAGCTGACTTACTGAACCTCCAGAGCATTAGGAAGTGGGAGAAATGAGAGTTAAACAAAATACTGGGATTGTTACATAAAAATATCGCTTTAATTTACAGAAAATAGTCTGGAAAAGCATAAAATACCTAGTAAACAGCAGTTGTGTGGATGAAAATGCCTCAAGGTCGACCAAGGAGACTGGTTTAGATGATAGAGAGTACATTTTACAACCGAGGCATTTAAAAAACATCTTTGATTGTAGAACATGTTGAACCTTGAAGCGCCAATTCACTCAGGATTATTTTCGTTATTTTGCCTTTGCTGTGG
>CAEFZY010029321.1:0-15758 GCA_903066815.1 Brachyrhaphis roseni | reverse complement strand
TGGAAAAGCCCTGCAAACACCCGGTGTAAAGTGCCGTTTTCAATAGATGGGAAAGAATTGAGCCGCTTTAACCCGAACACAGAAGCTTACGTGCAAAGAGCCGGTTTGGAAAGAAAAGCTAAGGTATATTATTAAAACTTTAAAAACTCTTCCTCTGTACCGTCTGTATGTAGGCACATGCGGCTTATAGACCGGTGCGGCTTATGTATGTACAAAGGGAGTTTTCCCTTAACAGTATGCTGGGTGCGGCTTATAATCAGGTGTGCTCTGTAGTCCGGAAATTACGGTAGTTTGCTGATTGGGGTGAGACACCATGAAGTTACATTATTTAACTTTTTCATAATAATTACATTTTCTGAGACAGAGAATCCTTACTGTTTATGCTTTGTAAGCCATATTCATGAAAATGACAAAAAAAAAGAGCTGTTTCACTGTATGTGTGATGGTTCTATCACACATACAGTGAATTTTAGAAATTCACTTTCTAAAATGAGGGACAAAACAAATTGAAATTTATGATATTCTAATTCTTCTTCCTCAGGAAAGGCTGGACTCTCTGCTCAGTTGCTCAAAAACTTCAATAGAGTTATAATTGAGAGCATCATCTCCCTCAGACTGACTGTGTGGTATGGCAACTGCACAGTCCAGGACAAAAATGACATGGTCCAGGTGGTGAAAACTACCCAATGGATCATGGGGAATCAGTTCCCAAACCTGGACTTAATATATCCTGGCAGAATGCCAGGGAAGGCCAGTTGCATTGCTGCTGATCCCACCCACTCAGAACACAAACTGTTTGTACGGCTGGCATCTGGGAAATGGTACAGAAAAACAACCAAGTGGCGAAAGAACAGCTTTTTCCCCAAGAGTTGTGAAATGTATCTGTCCACCTTCCATCTCCTATGCAGACACACTCACCCCTATGTGCTGCACCATAAAGACTGATTAAGACTTTATTTGTCTAAATATCACCAATCCAATGTCATTATGTTCTAGACACATAATGACAAATAAAAAACCTTATGTCTAATTGTTTGAGATGTACCTGAATATAATTAAACCAAAAAAGTGCAAAATTCTAGTAAGTAACAACCACATATAATTTCTGATTTATTTTTTTAAACTATTGTGATTCTTAGCTCCTGCTAAGTGAGTTGGACATACAACACCTGTACCTCAGTGTGAAATTCCATCACCTCACCTGTTGCTTAGGAACACTCTTCTTGACATGACTGAGAGTCTTACGACTGTAACCTTCACCATCCAGATGAACTCTGACAGCTCCAGACTCCAGATGGTCTGCTGTCATTTTAGGGTACATATGTAAAACTTCCTGGGGGGAAAAAAGAAGGTGTTTCAGCTGAACTCTTCCACTATTGTGTTTGGTATAATGATCATACGGTTTTGGAATGTAACTGAGAGACCACAGAAAAAGAATGTAAAGGCCCACCTGATGCTGAACACTCATATTGATTCTTCTCAACAGCCTCTTCTTCTGTTCACTCAGCACACTGTCGATCTTCCTCATTGGAGGGAGGTACAGCTCATCTAAGCAGTCAGAACAACAGTCCTTCACTTTTAACTTTGCCTTCTTCCTGTTTTTTATAATGATGGATTTTCTTTTCAGGATGAATAATAAACAATATAGCTTCCAGGATTTTTTAAATCATAAACAGAATGCACAAAATTTGTTCAAAGTTGTACCTGCAGGCTTGAATATGTATGTTTTAGTTTTATATGTTTTTATATGTAGTTTTAGGTAACATCATTACCTAAAACTGAGTTAAATATCTTTTAGCAATTTGCAGAAAAATAGCCCATATTCTAGCCCACAAGCAAGATTTGGACATTATTCTGGCTGAGTATTTAATTACAATTCTTGGCAGAACTGGTAGACTTCATAAAAACACGTCAGTTTCCTTGCTTGAACATGACTATTGATCATACGTTCACAAACTTTCAATAGTCCTGGGTGACACCAGAAACTTCATGTAATCTGCCAGTGGAACAAGACATTTTTTCCATATTAAATATAAATGAAAATGTCTTGTTCCACCGGCAGATTTTTAGATTGTTGCTAGTATTTTTCATCAATATGAATTAATTATTGACTTAAAACTATTATGCTGAGAAGTTACTGGCAAGTTAATATTTCAAGTGTACTATGACATTTACACAAGAGAAATTACACCAAAAGCTGATACACTTTCAAAAAAAAAGTCACTGTAGAATTTACAGTAATTTACTAGCAGCAGGGTTGCCAGCTAGTTACTGTATTTTTCACGGTAAAGAAATTACAGTCACTTTACAGTAACCTTACTGTAATACTATTAGTTTTACTGTAATTTTATTGCAGGGTTGCTGTAATTTTGTTACAAGTTACTGTAATTTTATTGCAGATTTACTGTAATGTTTATTTATTTCTGTAATTTATTTTAGTGTTACTGTAATAACATGGTTACTGTGATTTCATCACATTTTTATCATAATAAAATTACAGTAATCTCGTAGAATATTAAGTTTCCATTTTACAGTAGTTTATGAAACTCCATACTTTGCTAGCTTTTAAAAGTTTAAATGTGAACTTGCAACTTAATTTACCAAACTTTCAAAAAAATGTTTTATTCTTCTAATAAAAAATATACATGTATATTTTAAAATCACTTTATTTTATTGTCAATTTAAATCTGACAAACTGAAGCAAAACAAAATATAGTATTTTGCAGCAGCAATATTTGCTTGTTACATAGAAGTCAAAGTATTGCAACCAAAGTGAAAAATACTCTGATCTAAAAACATAACTGATACATTTACAATCATGGTAATATGATTTTGAATACAATGAATTAAATAATGTTTACTAAAACAAAAGTGCCCAAACATCAAAGTTTCCCAGCAAACTGCGTGTCAAAGTCATAAAAACAATGTTTTACCAGCTTTTCATGTAAAACTTGCAGTCAAAATTCTAAATGTCGTTTTCTTCCTTTGAAGGAAGAAAGGGATCCAGCAAAGTCAAATATTGAAGTTACATATTTTTCTAAACTTTATTGGAACCCCAACAGTACATCTTAAACATTTGGGCAAGTTTAAGACTTGGTGAACAGCCAAACAAAACCAACATGGATGAGTTCTGAGTTGGTCTCAGTCCTGAACTTCTCCAGAAATCATCAGTTGTGATGGAGCTTGGGCTCATCAGTTAGTTTTGTGAATCACATCTGTGACAGAAAATACTCAACCACTTTCAGATTCTGTTGTGCGTACTCCATTATTCTCCCAACATTCCACTCTGTTTCCACACAAAGTGTCAGATTGTGTTTCCCTACAGTATTGTCTCTGAGTACTCATGTCCCAACTGCGACATCCAGTGTGCTTTTCTTACTGTTCCACTGTTGGTCTGTGATTTGTTTGCGGTCACCACTGATTTGAGTAAAGCTCAAACAGGTGCTGCTGGAAGTCATCTAACTTCTGCCCTGTCCCAGGTCTGGTTCCATCTCTTTAGCCTGAACTCTTTGTTTTAGCGTAAATCTTACTACCACAGCCTGGCGTCAGAATAATAATGACACAGAATTTTAAAATTAAATAATGTTTTAATTACCAAAAAGATCTGTAAGGTGAATTTCTTGGAATACATAAGTCTTTGGCTCAGTGGTTGGAAACTTCATCGGAATGGATTTTATTGCCAGGCCTGATTGTTAAAGTCCAGGTCATATTGGTCATACTATATTAATGTTGGCAGTATGTTGATAATTAGTGTTCATATGTCACTCTGTTTTGTCAAACATCTCTCTGGAGTTCTTGTTATGAAGTAAATCTCCTCTGGAGGCCGATGTAAGCAACAGCAAGGTTTATTTTGACTCCTTGCTGCTACGATTCAGAAGCGTTTTGAAGGTAAAGAAAAGCTTCAGCGTTTTATGGAAGATGCCAGCCTTCCCCACGTAAAGGAGAAACTGCTCCTTCAGCAGCTGAGGATGAATCCAGCTGACTGAGTGAGGACACACAGAGTGCTGCATGTTGCTAGATCTTGGATTAAAGAGTGGGTTGTTGTTGCTTGTTAATATGGTCACAATTTTCTTCTTCTTTTTTTTTTTGCTTTTCTGTCACACTAATGTTTTACATCTTCAAACTCGATAAAAATAACCAGAGTAAATTCCAAAAGCAGTTTTCAGTCATGATTTCATTCATTAAGGGAAAATAGCTGAGTGAGCAAACCTGACCGTTTGTGACAAAGTAAACACTCACTTGTTAATTAATGGCTACTGTGATTAAATTCCATTTTTGAGAAAGCCAGGCCCTTTTCCAAATCCTCAGGTTCTATTACTACCTCACTGATAGAAGCAGTACCTCACCTCACTACCTTCAAATGAAGGTTCTACCTCATTTGAAGTAGAACCTCTCTAATGGCTGAAGTAGGGAAACAAGTCAGTTACATCTGTTAGTATGGAGAGTATTACAAAGTCATTTCTAAGACTTTTGGAGAACCATTTTAGAGCCGTTATTCACAATGGGAGAAAACATGCAGCAGCAGTGAACCTTCCAGACAGTCTGGCCAAACGGAGTTACTCCAAGAACCCATCAACCATTCAACCAGCAGGTTAGACAACAAGCCAGAACAACATCTATGCTCTGCACACTTCACTTGCTTCAGTTAATGCTAGAGTTCATGATTCAAGAAAAACAAAAGGAAATTGTAATTGAGTATTCCAGTTGAACACTGTGAACATGACCTTCAGAGGAATTGCTGTCCTTCTGAACTCAGCTCCTTTAAATTCACTTTGGGGGGGAGTCGCCCAGCGTGGCTGTTCTCTGCTGTGTAGTTCAGCATGGCAGCATTTGAACACTTCAATGTTTGAGCTGAGTGCAGTGATGTGCCGTTTAGCTGATGATGCTGCTCAATGTTCAGTACGACTAGAGGAGGGACACTTTCACAATGTCTACACCTTATAAAATCATGTCTGCTTGATTCTTTCTGCTCTGTCTGCAGGTCAGACTTTGTTCTTGCACACATCTGTAAATGCCATAAAACTGCTCTTTCAATAATCATGTATTTTTCTTTTTTTTTAGCATTTCCTGTGTCTTTTAGCGAAAGAAATAGATCCTCTTTGTTGCCATCATTCCACTCTTGTTTTCTTATCAATGTCAGAACATCCCACCCGCTCCAAGTTGTAAATATAACTTCATTTTGGGTCACTCAACACCTTTTACTAATGTACTTCAGATTTAGTGCTTTTCTAATGTGAGCCCCTGAATATGATGGAGGTGATGCTCAACGGATCTGTCATCTCTCTCTGCTGCTTTGACACTGTGGCTGAGTTTCTGGTCTAAGTTCTGTGATACACTCTGACTGTGAATCTCTGCTAGTCAGTGCATAACAGAACTTTGTCCCGTTCCTGAAGAGTCTTCAGTAGGACAGCCCTATAAATGATTTATTCCTCGACCAGAAACGGATAAAAAAACCCGACTTTGAAGCTCAAGCTGGAATGGATCCGACTGCATTAAGAACTTAAATGTGATGGCTTCACCAGGGAGAGAAGAGATGACAGATGTCTGTCAGTAGCGTTAGCCTGTAGATGAATAACAGACAGGTCAGAGTCAAGTATTAACTTCATCCAGATGGAAAGCAGAGGCAGAACCTGAGACCTGAGAGGAGGCTGATGGCTGTAGACGCTCTGAGAACCAGCTAACTGGCAGCCAGGGAATAAAAATCTGTTTCATCTCTAATGAAAATGAAAAGCGTTACTTGGTTAGGAAAGGTCTAATTCACAACACTGCCAGGTGTGAAATAAACATAGCTGAAGAGCTAACATAATGTAGCATCAGGAAAACTGAGCACCTCTAAGTTAAACCTCTTCTTGTGTGTTGTTGCAGGAACCTTCTCTTTATACAGTGAAAGCTGTTTTTATTCTCGATAATGATGGCAACAGACTTCTGTCCAAGGTAAGGGTTAAAGTATTTCATTAGATTTTATTTTACATAGTAAAAAATATTTCCTTAACATGTAAACATTATTAGTTTATCCATTCACAACCATTCCACCTCCAAAAGATAAAAAAAACACTTTGAGCTGGTTGTGATAAAGAAGCCTGTGTCTGATAATGGGGTGTGAAATGAACACTGAGCTTTTCTGACCTATCAGAGTTTAAACGCTGGAAAAACCCAAAACCTGCAGATGGAAGCAGGACCGGGTGAATGTGTGTCAATGTTTGAAAAACTGCTGTTGAATAGTTATTGTTTCTCTAATGAAAAGTTGTGACCCAGTGCTTAATTCATTTTTCAGCACTATCAGATTTTTGACAATTTTAGATTAATATGTTTTCATATTTGGTGTTTCCAATATTATTTAATGCACTTTAAATAGTCCTCATGTTCAACCCAAATGTCACTTTCATTACTATATAATATATGTTTATTGTATTATAAATCTGCCATTTCATAAAACGACACAAACATGCTTTTGATTATCATAATTATAGATGAATTGTAAAAATGAAGTAGGAAAAATGTTAAACTTTTAATAGAAATCAGAACTTAGAATCTAAGTGGTTGATTTAAAAAGAAAGAAAAAAGAGAGAGAGAGAAAGAAACCCTCTTGGAACTGACCCAAACAAGTGTCTGCTGTTGACACTTGTTTGGGTACAGCCAATAATCGATCAACAACATGGCTGCCGTGTTCCTCACCTGCAGTGAAATAAAAAGGACTCCGCTGAGCTCTGATTCATACTGAATAGTTATAACTTTGATGGGGATCTGGCATTGCAAATCACTAATACATTTTATTGTCAAAATAGAGTTATTGAAAAGCTTACAATCAATTATTGACTAATTGATTGATTTGGTGCCAACACCGTTTTATCCTGTAATGTGTGTCTCTCTGTTGAAGTACTACGACCCTGAGATTTACCCCACCATGAAGGAGCAGAAGAACTTTGAGAACAACGTCTTCAGCAAAACACACAAAGCAGACAGTAAGTTTCTTTATTTTTGCATCTTCTGTTGTAACTTTACGCCTCACACCTTCGTAGGCTTAAGTCCTGCTGTACAGAGGATTCGCACACATCTCCAGTGTCAGCTGTCGAGTGTTCTGCTGCTGGTAGCCTGAAGCAGTTTGCTGGTACCTGCCGTGGAGCTGGTATCTGCCAGCTGGACCGTGTTTGTGACTCTGAGCTGTTGAATGACCCTTAGGAAGTGAAGCTGTTTGGCTTTGGGAGTGTTTAAGCAGGTTGAGTAGATGTTCAGAGAAATCAGATCTCCCTCTGCAGTGGGTTTTAGAGAATTCACAGCGTTGTTACCTGATCTCCACTTGCTCCCCTGTCCCCCACCCAGCATGCCACCCTTTGTTCCAAACTCCTCCTCCTGTCCTCCTTTCTGCAGGCCTGTTTTCACCTTTACCTCCTGCTCTCTCCTCCTTTCTGTAGCTCCACCCATCCATTCATTCCTTTTTCTCCTAGTCTCTCTGCTGCTTTCATTTTATTCTCCTATCATGTCTCCTTCCTTGTATCAAAGTTTTGATTTAAAGAATAAGTCCTGAATCATGCCGACTAATCACTTTCTGTGTATTTATAGATGAGATAGCGTTCCTGGAGGGGATGACCATCGTGTATAAGAGCAGTATAGATCTTTTTTTCTACGTGGTGGGAAGTGCTCAGGAAAATGAGGTAGAGTGACTTTAGCTTTTATAGGAATATGCTATATAACTGTCTTATTTAAGTCCTACTTTTTCCTGGGTGGAATGATTGGACAAAATATAACATCAATGATTTCTAATGAGTATAAGTGTCAATATTCTACCTACATGCTCAGATATATTCAGAAATTCACCAAAATCTTAGGTCATCCTTCCCTAAGCAGTAATATCTACAACATCTTTCATCTTTAAAACATCTGTTAACACCTGGTTAGAGATCTTAAGAAAAGGCAGGTGATATTTTTTCTTTACCAGAATATAAACGATATGTTTGAGATCACTGATTAGATGGACCGATACTCAGAACTACGGGAAAATCCAAAGAACTCTGTGAAGATCTGAGAACTGTAGATGTACACAAGCTTTAAGTCTTGTGAAAATATTTCTTCATTTCTGCAGATTCCAAAATTTTTGCTTCAAACAATCAAACTTAGGTTATTCATTTAGCTATTTGGACGAGTCATCACTTCGCCGAAGTCTGGCAGAAGGACACTGAACTGTCTGAACATTTCTGAGCTTGTAGAGCGGGTATGATTTTAGTCATTACACATTAATATGTACAGTTTACTTCTTCTTTGAAAAAATCATATTTATTGTTTTAATATATCTCTCTAGAAACAACAATTCAAATAAATCACCAAAAGGCAAAAAGAGTGCCATGATGAGCAGAACTGTCAGGAAATCGTCTCATCACAGGATGAGACGATGATTTTTGGGATTTTCTCTTGCTACATTTTAGCCTTTGGGCTTTTGAAAGAAAACAGTTTTGCATGAAAATCAATGACTAGTATTTTATTTAATATTTTCCTTTCCTGTTGGTAGCTGATGCTGATGTCCGTGTTGAACTGTCTGTTTGACTCCGTCAGTCACATCCTCAGGTAATTTTTTTTATCTTTCTCAAATTCTTTTTAAAAATGAGGACAATTTTAGTATATAAATGATGTCTGCAGGAACAAACCTTTCCTAGCTGTCTCTCTGAAAAGGATACTACCAAAACCAAAGCTGCTCTCAAAGGAAAAAGATTTGTGGATATGTGTAACGGAGCTGGATTCTTGATGCATTAAATATAGGTCATTTCTAATTAGTATACAAGAATATTTGTAAATAAAGAAACCAAGAAAAGCTAGCAGTGAGTGTGGAAAGTGTGCTGAAATGACCCAGCAGAAGAACAGTTGTTATTTGTGGTGGAGTTTATCGATTTCTGCTCTTTTATTGTTCCTCTTTCACTTTTTTGTTATTTCTTGCTCAGTGACCTTGAGTGACTTGAAAGGTGCTTTCAAATAAAATGTATTATTATTTATTTTTTGTTTTATGTATTTACTGCTGTATCCTATGTGTACTATGCTTTAAAACCTGATGAGGCCTGCATGACCTCAAACATGAACAGACATTTGCAGCAACAGCAATGTTAGGATTATTCAATTCAATTGTTCCTGAGGGGCCATTTTAAGGCATACGAGTGTACAAGAAGACTAAAAGGTGATAGCTCAGACAATAGAATTTATAAAATATAATATAACAGCGCTATCCTTGAACAGTATTCATGTCTTGGTCATCTCTTCTGTAGTCTTAGTGTTGACTCCATCTGTGTTTCGGTGGTCTTCATTACAAACTAGAAAGCATCAAGTACTGTATGTGTCTAACAGTTGCTTCTGTGCTGCAGAAAGAACGTGGAGCGGAGGTGTTTACTGGACAACATGGAGGGAGTCTTCCTCGTCGTGGACGAGATCATTGATGGGGGGTAAGAAAACATTCACTCAATTGTCACTTTAGCTTTTGAGAAAGTCTTAATAGTAGTTAGATGTTGTTTCTCAAGACTTTGTATTCCTAATATTCTGTTGAATAATGAACTGTTCTATTTGGCTCCAACCCTCTCCTGATTGGTTGTTTATCTTCTGTTGCCAGGGTGATTTTGGAGAGTGATTCCCAACAGGTCTTACAGAAGGTCAACTACAGGGTAGGAAGGCTATAAGTCATTGTAATTTACAATCATATTCATTTCAATGTTTTTCACTATTAGGTGATCAAATGGAACAAGAAGCACATTAACTGTCTAAAATCCCAGCAGCTGTTTAGCTTGTTTAAAAGAACTTTTCTATGATTGGCTAAAGTTTGCAACAGTGTTTTCAGTGGCATCTTGCTTCACCTTTGTGTCTCTCCTTCTCCCTGTCTCTCCTGTTGTGATTGGTGTCAGCTTATGTCTGAGCCAGCCTATGGCTTCGTCCTGTTTGATTACATCACCGGTAACCTAGAGGCACAGACAGACAGGAGCCAGCTGCTGTAGACAGTCAGACAGACCCGGGGTGAGAGAGACTGACGGACTGAGAGTGAGAGGAAGACAGTTGGGGGATGGAGGGGCTTTAGCAATAACAAGATTCTGTGAATGCATGTTGAGAGCATGCAGACTGACCCTCTGATTGACCTTGGTCAAAGTTTTTAAGTTTTGTTAATTAATAACTGGCACAGTCAACCATCCATCTAATAATGATGCTTCTGGACTGACTGACTGAATGGGAGAGAGAGTTTTCTTACCCCACAGGCAAACCATTAACATGCTAAAAACAAGACTAAAATGTTACTGGTTTCCAGTATGGGAAACTGCCGTTACTAGTTGTGTTTCCATTAACCATAAAATTGTGCAAATTGAAGTTACAAAAAAATGCATTTATTTTGAAAAGTCTCACATTTTTCTATTAAAAAGTTGTTGCTTTACCATAAGGTGGTTTTTCAGTTGTATCAAAATAGACATATTTTGCCAAACTGCAATGGAAACACTTTATTCACATCACACAAGTCATATGATCAACAGCCAGATGTTGCTACTGGAGAAACGACAAAGAAGACAACAGGAAATGGTGTCTGTATTTTGGACATTGTGCAGCTGGCTCCACCAGAGCTCCGCAGCATCACAGTTCATAAAAAGTTGTGTGTCATTCCAATGTGTTGAATCCTTGACTATTATGTAAAATCATAGACTAAAATTTCCGTAAACGCTGCATACGTAGCCACTCTCAAGCAGCCTTGTTGCTCCGACACCTGAATAAAGCGCAGGCGTCTTCTCTATTTGGCTGATAGGTGATGAGTAACTAGCACAATGTCTCCATTCTAAATATGTCTCATGTAACTGTTGACATCAGCTGCTACCATAATTTTTAATGACTTATCCCGTGAACAAGCTTATTGAGGTTATTTTAATTTAATTTCTTATTTAATGGAAATGCCGCAATTGTGAAATTGTGTTTTTTCAACATTAGCAGAATAGACAAACATTTGCACATATTTGTAATGGAAACGCAGCTACACATGGAATGGTGCCTGTGCTGCTTTGCGTCGGCGCTATGCCTGAAGAGTTGCTTCTGTACTTTCCTTCATTGACATGTGAATGTTTTCTTTTCCAGGCTGATGACAACCCATTAACTGAACAAAGTGTGGCTCAGGTAACTCACACCGACCGTCAGGCAGCATTACTGCAGCTCCACCTCAGATCAGACAATATAAGAGAGAATATAATATCTGATATTTTTTCACATGGTTATTGTATCACACATGCAGTAGGTGTCACTGTGACTGTGCCCATCCCCAGCAGCCATTAGGTGACATTATGAACAGGTCCACTACTTCTCAGAGACACACACTCATAATAAAAGATCAGTTTAAGCTACAATTTAATGCAACACCTGAAAGCAGTGGACTGCAGACTCTGCCCAGACAGACAGACATTCTGTCGTCAGCTTGACTCCCAGTATTATTCTATGCAGAGTAAAGCACCAGAATAGCAAAATGGCTAATATTCTACAAAATAATACATTTTATTTGAAAATCTCTACTAAATATAGGAATGTTTATTAAACTTTTGCTAAAGTCCATAACAAAATAGTAAATATATGGTATGGAGAACAGTACTATAACTTCAATGACCTATAAATAAGTTATGATGTTTTAGCGCTATGGATCATTGCTGCGGCTCTGTTAAATGTTGAAGCACCTCGATCATGTTAAGCATTTCTCTTTTAAAATTCTTATGTAAATATTTGAAGGTCTTTTTGTTTTTCATATCATCTCACTGGAGTCTCCTTCCTTCCCATGAGTACCGCTCACTGACTTTGGTTCAACTCTAAAACAGACCAGAGGTTTGAAGGATTTCTCATCCTGTTTATTTTGAGGAAATTTCAATCACTGATTTGAGGACAGAAAGTCCACTTTGTTTACTGATAGAATAAGGAAACTGAGACGATTCTGTCTCAAAATCGGATCAAAGAAAGTTTCTTTTCTTGATCTGAGTTAAATGTCTTTAGTCAAATAAATTATTACAGAAAAAATACAAGATCCCACCAACTTGCTGTCCATGTAAAGGAAATGATGTTAAGGAGGAGTATGTCATCATACACTGATGGCAATTCAGTAATGGACTCCAGGAATGTACCAATAATTTTTGAATACCTGAGTGTCACCAAACTATCATAACATCTGCCTCATTTTACACTGTCATGACATAATGACAGCTTTAACAAATATGCAAAAAACATATTTTTATAAAAGTTACCTATTGCAACCCTAAGAAGATTAATTACTCCCTAATATAATATTTACTGTATTTATGAGCAAGTTCTATATTTAGGTTACCATTAAACTCTTCTTTGACGTTTCAACATGTACACAGACTAACGCCCTCACATCTAGTCAGAGAAATGCTGCCCTTATAAAATCTTTTTCTTTGATGCCATCAACAGCATGAAACACAACCATATTCATCAATGTAATCATTGATGTAATCATTTCATTGTGAATGTAATCCATGACCTGTGTGAATGTAAAACACACAGGTCATGGATTACATTCACAATGAAATCTTGTGTCTGCGTTTCTTACTCCAACAGACGGCACATTCCCTTAGCATCATGCTAACTCTTTAACAGCACGAGCAGGCTCCACTGTGAATGCATGTTATAGAAAAATATTTTCTGTTTTTGCTTAATTACTGCAGCTCTCAAAAAACTAATATTCTCTCCTGATTTCTTATGTTTAAAACCACTTTAGCATGACGTTTGTTTTTACTTGTGATGATCTGTATATTTCTACAATATGTGTACTTGCTTTCTAAGTTTCTGTTTCCTGCTTTAACCTTAACAGCACCTAACAGAGAAGCTGGCATTGACCACTAACGTAAGTGTGATGTCTTTACACCAGCCCAGTGTTTCCTGTCACTGTTGTGTTTCAGTCAGAGCTCCAGGCTTGGGCGCTCTTTACCAACCCTTTAAATATTTCAATAAGCTTAATGTTTGCCATCTTTCTCTTTGGATTTTCAAGTGGTTTCAAACTCCAAGCTTCATACAATACAGTGGCTCTAAAAAGCCTACACCTTGTTAAAATGCCTCTCTGTGATTTAATAACACACGCACAGACACAATAAACCCTTGCAGAACCTAATGTTGTGTTATTTCTGTGCAGTTTAGTAGAAAAGTAAATCAGTCTGTTAGAGGAACAAAAAATGGGAATACTCTTCATATTAAAACTTTGTTGAAGCACCTTGGGAATTTAATTTCAGCATCCAGTCTTCTATGGCTTGACAATACTGATATTTGGAACTTTGGCAAATATTTCATCTCTGTCTAAGTGACCCAAAAGGAGAAGAATATAGAATTCTGTTGAATTCTGTTGAAGTGTGCAGCATGGCAGATTAGATGTGGAAAGTATAGAATTAATTTGTAAAGGGGATTATTTTATAGCACATGCCCTGATATTTTAATGAGGATAAACACTTCTGACAGCCACTGTAGTGGACAAAATTGAAATTAATTATAAAATATTTGTAGTTTTCATGTAAAGGCAAATAAGTCTTTGGTATCTCATTGATTATTCTTTGTCATGGTAACAAGTAAACTTTAATATCATTGTAGTCCTGCGTCTTTTACTAACAGCCGCAACGGTTAAGTTGTTAAATTACTGTAGTGGCCCAGAGTTAGAGGGCCATGGGGACTCTGAGGACCCTGGGGGCCATGGCAAATATTCTACAAAATAATACATTTTGTAGTGTCCCCATGGGGACCTAGAGGGCCATGGGGACTCTGAGGACCCTGGTGGCTATGAAGGCCATGGGACCTGAACCAGGAGCCAACAGGCAAACAGTCCTTACCTCTTAATCTATGCATAAACACACAGGTCTGACTATGTTTCACTGCTCGTTTCCTTTTAGTGTTAACACTTTGCGCCCCCTGCTGGCAAAGCAGAGCACAACATTTCCACTAATGATTGTCTATGCAAAGATTGTTTAAATATTTACTGCAGTTTAAATGGAAGAATGAGTATTGCAGTTATTTAGTCAGCAGCCCGTGCCAGCGTGTGATTGGATGTTTGGTGTTTTGGATCTTCCTCAGAATGCCTCTGCTCAACTGAAGATGGGAAAAAGTGTTAAGCAGAAATACCAGAAATGATTGTACTCTAAATTCAATACGTCTTGGTGTTTGTTTTGATATGAAGGCATGACACCACAGAAGTCCCAAACAATTTGCCTGACCTCTTATGGTGGGATTGTGGTACTGCATCACTGAGTCTCATTTTAATCATCTCCCTTTCTGTTCTTCTTTTTAGGTTTTGCAGTCAGCTAAGGAGCAGATAAAATGGTCCATACTAAAATGACCTGAGAAGAAAAAAAGACAAAGAAAAAGACAAAATGACTGATCGGTCAAAAAAAAAAAAAAAGTAAATATTTTCTGTCTCTAAGCTATTTTTGTAGGTCCATTTGGACAAGGCCATCAGCTGGCCTTTCAGGAGCCAGGAAAGCATTTCTTCTGGTCTGTCTGTATGATGGCAGTTTGTTACTTTTTGTGTGAAGTGTATTTAATGCTTTACTTTATTGTATTCTGTTTACAAGTGATATTAGTAATGTAGACATGCACATGGTTTGTAGCAAGCCAAACGGTGCTGTCTGTTATAAAGGGACAAGCAGGAAGAGAACCAGCGCCTGGCAGTTCAGCATAAGGATTCCAAACAGTAAAGACAAAATATTAATTAGAATTTTCAGTTACAAACTAAAGAATATTACGTATGCAGTGAGGTTTTTTGTTTTGTTTGTTTTACCCACTGTCACATAAGCATGTCCGCCGTAAATCGTTTTAGAGTCAGTATATTTAAGCAGAGATACTGGGGATTAATAAACACAATGGCAACACACACATTCTGAATTGTCCTTCAAAGTTGTTTTGTTTGAACATATATAAAACTAAAACACTGAACTGTCCCAGATGAGTTTGGACTGTAGTGAACATTGCTACTGTAGCCTCTTTTCAACAGGAGCGACTTTTCATAAAAACACAGTTTATGAAGGATTCTCTACTATAACATTTAATAACACTAAGTCTGCTGACAGGCTGTTTAGGAGCTGACAGAGATGCACTGAATAAAAGATGCAAAACTGAAATGTCTCTTTCTTTTGATTGGTGTTTAAGAAGATTTTTGATGTCAAGAAGTAAATGAAGAAGGTAAACCTAAAATGTGTACAAAGTGTTACAAAGAATGTCTGTTTTACTTTTAGAGTGAGAAGTCAAAATGTTCATAGATACTACATGTTTCCATAGCTGGAAGTGGAAAAATGCCACACTTGTTTTGGGGAGTGTGGAGGTTCCTCCATCTTTCCCTCAGTGTTAGTATTTATTTAAATGTTTTCACACAATTTATTTATAATTCTTTTTCCTTTGGTGGTGGTTTTTGCATTAGGTTGTTTACTAATTTGGGTGCACACATTTAGTAAACACCTTATGTTTATTTAAACACCTTATGTGTATTTAAATACCTTATGTTTATTTAGACCATTAACTACTTTGTTTTGCTGAGTTTGAAGGACTGGCTGGGAGAAGGTGATTGGTTGGGAGAAGCAAACCAGGAAGTGGAACAAACCATCAGGCTGCTGGAAGCAGGGGACTTGATGTTGAAGATCCTTCCTCTCTCTACTTATAGCATAACTGCTAAAACATTTATGGTGTTAGGTTGTTTTGTTTTTATAGTTGTGTTAAAGTTAAAATGTTTTGATTTGAATTAGTTATTTATGTTTATGCATTGTTTGTCTTTGTCTTCTCTCCCA
>CAEFZY010029318.1:0-18746 GCA_903066815.1 Brachyrhaphis roseni | reverse complement strand
TGTAAAGACCCAGATGAATATAAGATGCAACATTTTGAAAACTTTCAAAACATTTTACAAAGTTTTAATCACCTTAGCGCCACCTGTAATAAACAAATACCTTAAAAATTGTCCTGAAATGTCAAATACAACTTATTGAACAAAACTGGCGACCAGTTTAGGAATTTGGTCTGAAATTTTCAGAAAACTACTTTATAATAAATTGTTTTCTATGGATTGAGCTGCCTCTAACTTTATACACAGATCAAGCCCTGGTGCTTTTAAGAGCCAGTTGAAGGTGTGGCTCACCAGTCTTGTGATCATGATTTATAAGTGTCGTTCTGGGCTTCACCTGTGCTACAATGGCGTGCCAGCTGTGTTTTGTGTGCACCGCTGGATGGACACACACAAGCTGTATTTGTTCAAGAATATACACTGCCCCAGTTTAAAAAAAATAAAAAATAGCAACCTGAATTCTTAAAAGCAAGCAAAGTGACTGTAAGGGCAAATTTTATAATGTGCCCCTCACCCCTCTTGTGCTTTAGATTGTGTCTGTATGATCTTATTGGTCATTTCCACAGTGTAATATAACAGCAGGGGGTGTCTGTGATCCAGGAGACCATCACGGTGTTACTTCCTCAACCAGGACTGAGGCTGCATTTTATGCATTAAGTAACAATCCCCCTTTGCTTCACAATTGATAAATGCATAAAAACCCATCGGTGTTGGGCAAGACCATCTATGTTGGGCTCCGAGGCCTAGACGTTTATTGGGCCATTTGAATATACATGAATATGCTTTGATCAAAAATTATTGCACGAAAACCAATAAAGCTAAAATCCCGAGGAGGGAGAATGACACTGGAGGCAGAGGAGGAAGTCTGGTGATTAGGAATATCTATGGAAGAGAGTAAGTGTCAAAAATCATTCAGACTTTTTTTCCTCAGCATTCTAACTTGAGCTAAAACAAAAGAAGATGTTTGATGCACTGTGGGTTTACTAGCGGCACAGAAATAGGTGGCGGCGTGTTCAGCCGCGTTCAGGCTCCCGATGAAGAGCGAGCCGTTCTTGGCTCTGTTTCCGCTCAGCTCTCCGGCCAAGCTGAAGCCCTTCCTCCTGAAAGCCTCCTCCACGCCGTCATCTTTAAACTCCGTGTATCCGTAGCCGACGAGCTCCAGGGCGACTTCGCTGGGCCGCCGCCGGTACCACAGCATCACTCTGAGGTCGCCGTGTTCATGGCTGCACACCAGCTGCACGCCTTGTCCTTCTCTTCCTAGGAGAGCGGGAGGAGACTGATGGACCTGAACTCCCAGAGATAAACCTGCTGCAGTGAAAGTTTATTTATTTATTTTTTAAGATTAGTGACTTAAAAAGTGCAGGAACATTATGTGTTGTTCCAGAATAAAGTAGCTGGTACCTGTAAGGAAATGGCAAAAGAGAATTAAAATCATTTTCGCTGAGCTGAGGAGAGTTTGCTTTACATGCATTAGTGAACTGACTCCCAGCGTCAGTTGTTGGCGTTTCTTCATCATTGTGATGTCACCGGATGGGTGGAGTGACTTCATGTACAGGTCTGGAAAAAATGAAGAGATCACTTAAAATGATCAGCTTCTCTGATTTCATAGGTAATGTTTGAGTAAAATGAATGTTGTTCTTTTATTCTGTGAAATACTGACATGTCTCCGAAATTCCAAGCAGAAATTGAGTTTTTATTTGCAGAAAATGAGAAATGGACAAAATAACAAAAAGGTTACAGTGTTTTCAGATCTCAAATAATGCAAAGAAAACAAGTTCATGTTCATTTAGAAACAACAATACTAATGTTTCAACTCAGGAAGAGTTCAGAAATCAATATTTGGTGGAACAACCAGGAGGTTTTCAATGGGCTTCAGTGCAGTGGGCTCTGCAAGTGAACACCAGACTGAAATATTTTAATAAATTCTTTATGATTTTTAATTTTAAAAAATAGTTTAAGGAGAACTGTTATGCTTTCTTAAAACCAAATGATATGCCTTTGGAAAATTTGATTATCAAGAAAATAAATAAATTCAGATTTGAAAATGACAAAAAGAGGAAGTTAGTGTATGAACAGAGCAACACTAATGAATAGATGAGGCCTTTAAGTCAGACTTATTTATATTTCACATTTCAGCAGCAAGACAATTAAAATTGCTTTTACACCATAAAAAACGTTGCACAGTCACCCATTGTGAAACAAGCAGGAAACATAATATTTTGTAAAATGCCATCATCAAAAATCATTTACATTAACTCAGTGTTTCAGCTGTTTTACAGTTTCCTGGAAGTTTGTTCCAGACTTGTGGTGCGTAGAAGCTGAATGCTGCTTCTTCGTGTTTGGTTCTGGGGATGCAGAGCAGAACCAGAACCAGAAGAGCTGAGGAGGTTAATATGACGACAACAACAAAAACAACAGATCTTTCATGTGTTTTTGGTGCTAAGCAGTTCAGTGATTTATAAGATGATGAAATGTTTTGAATAGACCCTTAAAAATAGGTGTGTGTTAGTCATCAAGATTGAACGTTAGCAGTGGCTCCTTAACTTTTCAACTCGAAAAGCCAGTTGAACAATGACTACACAACATGAAATCACCTCAACTGTGTCTACCAAAATACAATTTTCTACATTCATGACAAATTCATTTTAGTGTCAAACAAAAATAACCAGAAACAATACCAAATTCAACCTTATGGTGAAAAAGTAATCTAAATCTGCTTTTTTTTTTCTTTTTTTTTTTTTAGCAGATTGAGAAATAAACTTTAGAAATAATTTTTAATTAACCTAGTTCTCTGGAAAACTTAGGTCTATTAGCTACTACCTTTGGGCGAGTTTTGTTTTTGTGACTTTTTTTCTTTTTTTTTTATAGAACAATGACTTTTTAACATGAAGACGCTCAATTCAAAACAGACAAGCAGGTGCTTGAGAGAAGTTTTTTTTCCAAATTCTTCTGCCAAACCACTGATGATGGTGATAAAGCAGTTTTTGTAAAGCACAAGCAGGATTCTTCATCAGTGTGCTTCTCGCGCGGCGCAGTAATAAACAGCCGTGTGTTTCAGATCCACGACTCCGATCACCAGAGAGGAGTTCTTCGCCGTGCTGCCGCTCAGGTCTCCGGCGATCTGGACGTTTTGATCGTCTTCATCCTCCATCTTGATGTCGCTCATGTACAGATGTCCAATTAGTTTCAAAGCCATGTCTGCAGGCGGCCGCCGGTACCACAGCATTATCCAGAAGTCCGTCTTCTCGTGGGTGCAGAAGATGTGAACTCTTTCTCCAGGTTTCACGATGAGATCGGAGCGGGACTGACGGACCTCAAGACCGAAAGCAACACCTGGGAGACAACAAAGATCGATACGTTATCTCGAAATGTGGGGAGTTTGTTCGAAGCTTGTCGGTCACAGTCAAGATCATACCTGTTATCAAGCAAAAAAAGAGAAAACGAATCATGTTAAAACCCGATTAGTGACGTTAAGTCTTAAAAGTGTAACAAATATTATCAGACTGCGATTCTGACTCGAGGTCAAGTGAACTATGAGAGAAAAAGTGACTCAAGAAGTGGACGGGGCTTATTCAAACAAACCAACAGAAACCGGTCTGAGTTTTTGTATGAAGAGCACTGGCTTTGCTGTCATTGTGCGTAGCTGGCTGCACAGTAATACACAGCAGTGTGTTCAGGCTTCAGGTCCGTGATTAACAGAGAGCCGTTCTTCGCCGTCTCTCCACTCAAATCTCCAGTAAGGTCAAAATGTCCCTCAAAAGGTTTTTCAAGCTCTTTGTTGCCGTAATTCAAGTGTCCAATGCGCTTCAGGGCTTTGTCTCCAGGGGGTTTCTGGTACCACTGCATGAGCGTGTAGTCGGTCTTAGCATGACTGCAGACCATCTGGATGGTCTGTCCGAGTTTTCCGAAAGCTGCCGGAGGAGTTTGATGAACCTCGACGCTCAGACAAACGCCTTGAATATTGAAAGAAAATTCAATTCAATAATATATATATATTTCTGGGTCATCTTTAAACTTTTTCATACAAGGCAAAAAAGAAAAACATACACACACATAATGCTGAAGAAAAACACAAGACAAAACTAGTACAGAAACAGAGCACAAGTTTATTATGTCTCTTTTCACATTGTTATTCATAAATCACCGTCATAGTCAAAGCACCAAACTCTTGTGTATTTTTCAAGAACATATGAAGTTCCCACTAAGTCTGTTGATACACTCATAAAACAAGACATAATAAAAACCTTATTGTATTTTTTTATCAAGTTTGTTATACATTTTTTTTCCATTTTACAAGTGAGAAATAGTTTTAACTCCTCACAACAATTATTTCACACTTGAATCCCTCTAACTGAAGTGCAATTGTTTTTACTATTCATCCTGACTTTTCATTTAAAAATAAAAATAAAATAAATCCCTCTCTCGTTTAAGTGTATGGGAAATATAAATTAGGGTTCATAAAAAATGAAAAATAATGAAATTGTTTACCCATGAGCGAAAACAACAGGAAAACCATCTGCATGATGAGATACTCTCTCTCTCCCTCTGAGCAGAAAAATGTGTCCAACTAAATGTGTCCATTCTAGTCTGTTTTATGAACACGCCCAACATTTGCCAAGCCATCATAGTTCAACCTGAAAAGCCTTCATGGATCTCCAGTGCCATCTACTGGAAAGAATAAAACAAGTAAGGTTCCCAGCAGAATGAACTGGCTGCAGGTTTTTGTTCAGCTGTTGCATTTCCTCACATCACTGTGTTTGCTGACAGCACAGAAATAAACGCCGCTGTCATCAGGCTGCAGGTCCTTCACAGTCAGAGCTCCGGTCTCTATGGTGTCTTTGATTGCTGAGTATTTGCTCTGCGGGTTCTCTCCGTAATCTGGCTGCCCACCGTACACCGTGTACACAACGAGGGTCATGGTCTCCCCTGGACGCTGTCGGTACCAGTACATCTGGTTATGACCTTTGTCTCGGGTGTGGCTGCAGTTCATCTCTGCGGACTCGGCCGTAGATGTCCAGATGATTTTAGGTAGCTGAGTCACATCCTGGCAATGACCTGTAAAAAGAAAAACAAAAGTACGATACAAATTGTAAATTTTGGATGAACTACAATATCATCTGCGTAGAGTTAAATTCACTCTGAAATTTGAGTGTCATCAGTTATTAAAAATATATTTTGGTGCTAGGCTTTTGTACCTTGTTGCCGAAACAACACGTGTATAAATGTGAGAAGTATGCAACCCAACATGGTGGTGTTTAATGACCATCCTCATGTTTAAGCCTGCAGTTATTTAAGGCGGAAGATAGGAGGTTTCAAGCCAGTATGCAGTAAGAACCTCCCATTTCGATCCCTGATTAAATCAGAGGAGGGAACAAATATTGGTGTGAATGCAGGTGAAAGCAGATATGAACTGTAAGACAAATTAAAACAAACAAAAGCCTGTGATTGCCATGTGTTAACAAAATTTAAACTACACACGATTCTAATTATTCTTTACACCTTTCTGTGCCATCCATCACAATACCAATCTTTGAGTGGGTGGGGCTTCAATTCTATGTGCTTCTTGTAAATTATCACTATTCATGATAAATTCTGCCACCTCATGAAATTGACCTTTATTTCTGGTGTTGCTTCACTTTCTACCTTTCGGCGTATGCAATTGAAATTAAAAAAATATATGACTATCATCTGCATACAGTGAAAGACTCAAATTTAAATGCTAATCCTCCTTAGTGTGCTAAAATATAGTTCTGTTCATACATTAAATTTACATCATCCTGACTGTAAATAAGAGAAATATTCATCTCATCACTGGGTGATATTCTTCCGTCTTCATCCTAACGTCTGAGTGTGCTGCTATTTAAGAAGGAAGGGTGCTACACAGTTCCTGATTAAATCAGAGGAGAAACCAGTACTGGTGAAAACGCAGGTGCAAAGCGGGGAGCGTGAAATGTACTACAGATTTGGGGGGGAAAAAACATTTAGCGATCTGGAGGTTTTTGTACTGAGGATCAGAGTTTTGCAGCACTGTGGAAACTAGCAGCACAGAAGTAAACTCCACTGCTGTTCTCTCTGTGTGCTTTAATCGTTAATGTACAGGTTTCCCCTTTATTTGCTCCCCCTCCAATTTCTACTTTTGCTCCTTCTTCTAGAGTTGAAGAGCCTGCGAACCTGTACCCCAGAAGCTGCATGTCTCTGCTCGTCTGCTTGTACCAGAGGATTCGGTTGTAGCTGTCGATACTGTGGAAACACTCGATTTTGACTTCCTTTTCAGAAGATTTGTAGATATCTGATGGAGACTGTTTGACTTTGTCACTTAGAGAGGAACCTATGGGTGCAAAAAAAAAATCAACATAAATGCAAGTGAAACATCAAGCAGTGCAAATGGAAGAGCTGAAATATCTTAAAGACATTACCTGAAACCAGAAGAGGGTTCCAGCTCAAGCAAGTGAAAAAGATGAGGAGCATTTTCTGATCCCAAAACATTTGGTTAAACAAAACGCTGGACTGCTACTCATATAATTCACTGTTTTCCATTACATCACACTTATAATGATTCATCCATACAATACTAAACATATTATATACCCTCGTCAGGCGGGTGATGTCACAGGTTAACAGCCTCTTCTTAAGTTACTCCCCACAATGTCATCGACACCTCAGACAACTGGATCTGGAGAAATGCTGCCACCTAATGACTGGATATAAATAATACAAAGAGGCAACTTTGAGGTTTTTGCCTTGAGGAACAATAACTTTCAGCACTGTGGTAGCGAGCGGCACAGAAATAAACCGCGCTGCTCCTCGAGGTGAGTCTTTCGATTGTTAAGGTGCAGGTCTGCCCTTTATCTGCACTTCCCTCCAAAGTCACATTCATGCCGGTCTCCGGGTACCTGAAGCTGTTCTCCACCCGTCCAAGAAACTGCAGCTGTCCCCCGTTGGATGTTTGCTTGTACCAACGGATTTCATCGTAGTTGTCAATTTCGTGCAAGCAGCGGATTTTGGCTGATTCTCCGGGACGCTTGTGAATGTCAGGCGGATTCTGGTGGACTTTCTCATGAAGCAGACCTGAAGGAAAGGTCTCCGCAAATTCAATCGAAGTACAAACAACTCATGGTTTATGAATGTGTTTTGGTTTTGAAAATTGTTTATTTACCTGACGCTGCTGCGCTCAAAGTTATACAAAAGAGAACCGTGATCATTTTGTTCCTTTATGACTGAAAAAGAGTCCCCAAATGTCCCTTTTGACCTATTTCCTCCTTAATCACCACCCAAATGTAGACACCAACCTGTGGGTGGTGTCTACGAGGTTCCTCCTCTACCAAAAATTCCAACCGCAGCATGTTTTCACCTCCCTCATGTACATCAGTGCCTCAACAGAAAGATCCAACCCTTGATAAACTGGTTAGAGAAGACAGGTGCATGGACCTGAGAGATGGGGAAACAAAAGCTAGAGGTTTTTGCCCTGAGGACTTTTTGCATGTTGCACTGTGGTAACTGGCAGCGCAGAAGTAAACTGCACTGTTGTTCACGTTGAGCCTGTCTATCGTCAGCGTGCAGGTCTGACCCTTGTTGGCGTTCCCGTCGATCTTTACCATCGCTCCTTCCGCCGGATAGCCGATGTTCGCTAACATGTATCCTAGAAACTCCATCTGCCTGTCTGCCGTTCGTTTATACCACAGGATCCGATCGTAGTCTTTGTTATTGTGCGAGCAATCGATTTCTACTGTTTGCTCCAGTTTTTTGTACAAATCAGATGGCGTCTGATGGACTTCGTCACTGAGTGAAGCACCTATAGAGGAAGCAGCCAAAGCAAGACTTTAACTTCAATAGTTGTCAAGTAACAGAGTTAAAACTAGATTTTTTTTCTGTACCTGAAGGTCTTGTGATCATAAATGTCAAACAAAAGCCTGTGATTATCATGTGGTATTTCATGGTTAACTTTAAGGATGTCCTGTTATTGTTGCCAACTATGAACACCTACTGATTCCTCACATCATATTTCTGTGATGTCTATTCTTCTTCCAGTGGGTGGGGCCTTAATACATTGTTCTGCTTGTGAATTATCACCACACACTGTAAAGATACTGCCACCTTATGGTGAGAAATAAAACAATATATTATTGAATCAAATCCTAAGCTGTGGTTTAACATTGATTTTGCTGAGATATGTGTAAAAAGATCAGATGTTTCCCATGAACTCTTTTATAACATGTTTGGATTAAATTAATAATTTGGTTTGACCTTTAAATTAGAATTTTGTTATTTGTGAGTTTCTGAACATTATTGTTACTATTAGAAATGTCTCCCTTGCTCAATCTTTCATCAGAAATCTAGGATGAGAAAGTATGTCGCCCACCATTTCCAGGTCAGTTGAAAATGATTCATGCCCCTGGATGATTGAGATTTTAACGTAATCTTTGAATTTTATCAACATGCTTCTTTCTTTTGACAGGAAAATAATGATAACATTTCAGAATGGTACACCATGTAAAGAATTAATGCAATGTGAAGATCAGTGATGCCTTTCAGCCTGAAGATTTATCATCAGATAAATCGTCAAAATACCAGTGGAAACATGCAAAAAGCTCTTGGATTTTATAAGAAGTGCCTGATTGCTGTAAAACCACAAAAAAGTTATTGTACCTTATAGACTGTATGAAACTGTAAATGTGATAAATAAGTAAGCTATCATAACATTATGATATTTTACAATCAGATGAAAGTTTGTTGCTTTTTTTAAAAAAGTAATAAGGTGAAGGGTTAAACCCCATTGCTCTGCAGTGAGAACCTCACATCCCTGATTAAATCAGAGAAAACACCAACGCAGGTGTGAGGGGATATGAGCTGGGATTCAATGTTAGAGAAAACGCAGCTGTAATATCAGGACGTTTTTGTACTGAGAAGCTAAGATATGAATCACTGTGAGACTAGCAGCGCAGAAATAAACCGCGCTGCTGTTCTGGTCGAGTCCTTCTACTGTTAATGTGCAGGTTTCCCCTTTAGTTGCTTTCCCGTTTATCGCTACATTCACGTCTGTCTCCGGAGATCCAGAGCCTCCGTACAGGTATCCCAGGAACTGCAGGCCTTTCCTGGCTGATTGCTTGTACCAGAGGATTCTGGTGAAGGTGTCGTCGACATGCGAACAATGAATTTCAGCTTTACTTTCATTGGGATATTTGTAAATATCCCCTGGATGCTGTTGGACTTTGCTGCTTTGCGGAGATCCTGTGGAAGAAAAACAGTGCCATAAGTACCACGTTTCTAAAATGAAAACTGAAAAATGTTTGATTTGTTTAAACTCAGCCACAACAACTGAAAAGCTTAAATACACAACCTGAAATCAGGTGTAGGCTACAGCTGAAGCAAATAAAAACAATAAGCATTTCCTGTCCTGTAAACATTTATAAAATGAAGAATTCAGACTTAGAGAACTAAATCACTGATAGAAGTCAGTTTTTCTTCGTTGCGTCAGGAAGTGTGATGTCTTGGTTGCATCCGTGTTCAAGTCATCATTACAGGGTGGAACGAAAGTAGATCCTCCTCCTCTGAACTTCACAGAACTGGTTCAGTGTAACATTCTGGATGAAGACATACTGCCGCCTATGGGTCATAAATATAAAAAATAAAACAATCAGTTTCATGGTTTCTCCAGGCAACTGCATCTGGAAATAGTCAGCACCTTTAGAGTGTTTTCAGTTGGTAGTTTCATGGTCACTCTGGTTTCTCCACACATCACTTTAAGATTTACCGGGAAGATTCATCTTTGATTGGGATATATTTTAAAAATAAATCAACGAGAAACTGAAAATTCAACATGAGTTTGTTTAATCTTTCTTAATTCAGAAAAGTTCAAAATTACCAGGGGGAAATTAATATGATGAATTTTTGTTTGGTAGTGAAGTCCATAGTAAAATAAATAGGAGAGTTCAAAGTGATCATCTTGCTCCCCCTGCAGGTCGTCACTGGTACTATCCATAGATACAGGTTAAGTTAAAAAAAACCTGTATCTTTTAACTTAAAGATACAGTTAAAAGATACAGTTTAATGAGCTGAAAAAACCAGTTCATTAAAAAATGAGCTGGTTTTTTAAATGTTAAAATAAATAAATAAAAACAACAGAGTTTTGCTTAGAATAATAGGAGACAAGTGTACATAAGCAAGTGTTCTGTCACAATGTGTGTCATTCATAGAGGTTGACTGCAGGTGTTCAGATCTTTATCTTTATGCAGAGTTTTTGTATTGACTGACAGGGATTCTGCTGTACTGTGTCGACTGGCAGCACAGAAATAAATCGCGCTGTCATTTTCCGAAACAGTCGAAATATTCAGGGTCGCGTGTTTACTGCCGTCTCCCCCAAAGTTCATCTTGTCCTTAACGTCGCCCTCTGGGTTAGGGAAGTTCCTGTTCATGTATCCCAGGTACCTCAGAGCTCCGTGTTTTTCTTGTTTGTACCAAAGGATGCACTCGAAAATGGACACGTCGTGGGAACAGTGGATCGTGACGGATTCTCCGGGTTTCAGAGCGGCGAAACGAGGCGATTGGAGGACCTCATAAGCGCTGGGAGCTCCTGTGGGGAGAAACAGAACAAGCAGCATGAAAATTGCAATTTTAAACAATAATTCTTTGTTGTCTGGTCGTTATTGAATCCTCACCATTATTAGCTGGCACCTGGAGCTGAAACAAAACACAGACCAGTAAGATGGTGCTCAACATGATGAGACGAGGGTTGCTTTTCACTGCTGTGGACGAGTTGTCATCTCCAGTTAAAGTGCTGGTGTCACAAATGGAAACTTTCGGCTGATCTACAGACCAAAGTATTTTGTAACAGTTTCATTTCTGGGAGTGCACAAGTTTTTAGTTATGATTTGTCTCCCCCTAGTGGTTAAAAATCTTAGGTTTTTGCAGCTAAGTGTTTTTTTTTTTTTTTGCAATATATTTCTTTTGTTTTTGTGAACACTACCAGTTCAAAAGCAAATGATTGTATTTAAGAAGAGGATTTAATCTGATTAAATCAAAATCAATTAAACTTGATTCAATTCAGAAATACTTTATTGCTGTGTGTATTTGTTTCTCACAGGTGCAAACATGGCACTGTAGGTGCAATGTGGTTAAAGATCTGAAATTGGGAGTTTAGCTCCTTCAACTCAATAGTTAAAATATTATCAGTTGGAAGGTCAAAGTGTCATCATGTAAAACACCAAACATCAACATCCAACATCACCATTGATGAGGTTCAATGGTGATATTAATGATAATACACAGAATAAAAGTGTAGACCATTAATTATTTTACTGTTGTCTCATCTGGTCAAAGAATTTTGCTCCCTGACCATTAAGGTCAGTTTGGTCAACCAAACCATGCCTTAATGGCACCAAACTGACCATTAAGGCATGGTCAGTTTGGTGCTAACACAAAGGCGACATTCAGGGTTGTGTTAAAATTTAGCATTTTAACATGTTTTCAATTATTTATTTACAATAAAGGTATTTTCAGTATTTCTATTAGCTCTTCAGTTCCTTGATATTACAGCACTGACTCATAATTAGGTCCTTGATATACATTGAATAATTAAGGACTTTTTGAACCAGTAAATGGTTTAACAAGTGTTAATGACACTCAAACAAATCCATTTTAGATTTTTATTTTACAAGGAATGTAACTTTTGGTGTTTTGAACAACTTATTTAGACTTGTTCCAACATTTTATGGACTTTAGCTGGATTTTATGTCTTCAGAAATGAAACATTTTCTGATCAACCCAGTGTTAATATTAAGCTGCACCATCACTATAAATGAACAATTGGTTTTGTTTCATTTTTGGCTTCAGGTTTTTTCCATTTACTTTCAGAATTGTGCCGAGCTGCTAGCACAATAATGGAGGAGAAAAAAAAACACAATGAAAGAAACAACAAATTCAAGCTAAAAAAAAAAAAAAAAGATTATGATGACAAGTTCACAGCTTGAGTATTGATTGGTCAATGTTGAGCCGACCCCGTCAGTATCGATGTGAGTCTGACATGGAGGCTGACTGCAGGTGTTCTCTCTCTCTTTCTCTGCAGAGTTTTTGTACTGACTTCATGGTATTCTGCTGCACTGTGTTGACTGGCAGCACAGAAATACACAGCACTGTCGTCTACTGTGAGATTAGAAACAGTGAGGTTGGACTGTTTGCGCCCATCTCCTTCAAAGTTGATTTTCCCTTTCACATCTTGTTCAATATTAGCAAAGACATTATTCAGAAATCCCAGAAGCTTCAGATCTTTGTGCTCGTCTTGTTTGTACCACAGAATGATTTGGTAGTTCGGTATGCTGTGTGAACATCTGATCTCTTTGTCCATAGATTCACCAGTTTTCTTAATTATGGAAGGAGGAGTTTGGTCGACATCTTTGGAGCCGGAGGCGGCTGTAGAGAAGCAGAAAATAATAAAAACTGTAATAAATGTTCATCTTTGTATCTTTTCTAATGCATGTATTCGTCCTCTTACCGTTATTTTCTGGCAATTGAAGGAAAACAAGGTAGCAGATCAGAAAAATCGTGTTAAAGAAGGCAGCTCTCATTTCAGCTTCTGTTTGTTCAGCAGCAGTGAAGAAGAATGCGGCAGCGTTTGAATGAAGCTTCAATGGGAGGGAGCACGGGGAGATTTCCTTTCATGATGCTGATGAGTCCTTAAATGGCTCTAGCGCCATCTGCTGAAACTCAAAAAGAGAATGTAACATATTAAATGCTCAAAACAGATGAACTGACAGTCAGTTTTCATTCCTGCTGTAATGTCGCTGCCCATCAGTCAGTATAAATAATGACGTACGTGTTCGCTAAAGGTCTCTGTCTTCGTCTGTATGTTTGGTTATGACCTCACTCTGCTGTGGCTGTATTTTATTTCTGCAGACTGGGTCAGATAACAACAGCTGTTTTGTGTTTCTGAGACACATCTTAGTAATAATCTGTGAGAAGAAAGCCCAGAGTTTAACACAACAGCTTGTCTTACATATTTAAGCTTAAAGAAAGAAATTAGGAAGGTTAATGTCATTACACTGCAATAAAAATCCCTCCCACTTCAATCCTAGATTAGATCAGAGAAAATCCCAACGTCGGTGAGAATGCAGGTGCAAGAAAGAGTTTGAAGATTGCTAGCTCAGGAGGTTTTTGTATTGAGAGTCAGAGTTATCCAGCACTGTGCAGACTAGCAGCACAGAAGTAAACTGCGCTGCTGTTCTGGCTCAGTTCTGTAACTGTCAATGTGCAGACGCTGTCTTTGTTAGCATTCCCTGTAATCTTTGCGTTTACTCCTTTCTCCAGAGTTTCACCACCTACGACCATCCACCCCAGGAGCTGCAGGTCTCTGTTGGTTTGCTTGTACCAGAGGATTCGGTTGTAGTTGTCAATACTGTGTGAACAGCTCATCTCAGCTTTCGTGTCAGTGGAGGATTTGAAGAGTTCTGCTGGGTACTGTTGGACTTTGTCGCTTATGGAGGAACCTGAGGAATGAAAAAGGACACAGTTTTATTAACAGCAGCATAAACAGGTTAATTAAAGAACTTTGAGATTATATTTGAAGTTTTTTCTATCAGTTTCTGTAAGTCTGAGCTTAAACTGGATGAACCGAATGATCTTAAGGACTTACCTGAAACCAGAAAAGTGATACAGCTGAACCAAATGAAGAAGCTGAGCATTATCTGTTCTCTGAACATTTTGTCCGATAACGGTGTTGAAGATGCAATTCACAGTTTCTTCATTGCATCAGTTTTGATGATTTGGTTTGCATCCTCCTTAAGTTATCATTGCAAGGCGGAGTCACAACTGATTCTCCTCTTAAGTAATGACCCGCGTTGTTTCGACCAGAACCTTACAGAACTGGTTCTGTGAAAACGTCTGCCTGAGGAAATGCTGTCACCTGGTGGAAGTAGTTAACATGACAGATGAATAATTCAAAATCTGTGCTTCAAAGCTGCAAAATGTAACTTTTATTACATGTTTTTTACATATTTCTTAAAACGATCATCAAGTGTTTTCCTGAAACGGAAAGATGTTTCTCCAACATTAGCACATTGTGCTAATGCTAGATTGATTGACAGCACTAAGACCCGCCTCCTTGCTCTGATTGGTTGTGTCTGACTAAGAGAAGTGCATTTCTACACTGGGAAGGTCGATCTCTTCACAGATTATTTGTCTCATTTCATACATGGTCACAGTTTTGACTAATATATGAAAAAAACTATTTTTGTAAAAGTTTCATACTGCAGCTTTAACTTGGACTATATTGAGGTCTTGGTCTTAAAAATCCTGTAATTTCTTAAAACCTAAAAATAGAAAAATAAAATTATAGTTCTATTAAAAATGACCAATTTCCTGAAGTTGATATTTATCAAAAATGATTTTTTTTTTTTTTAAATAATCTTATTACAAAAGATCATGTAGTATTTGTGGCTCTAAATAGCTTTTATTTAGCTGGACTGAGGGCTTATAATCGAAAAGTCCTTGGAAAAATAACAGTTGCCGTCCCCTTGTTTAGATTATAACTGACGTCAAGAAGTTACGTTCATCCATATTTTACAGTGTTTGTGTTTTGAAACAACAGACAAGTGTTCCCCACCTGCAGGAGGGGGATAAACGGTTACACTTGGACTTCAAAGTGATGAATAAAACAGGAGGTGAATATTTGTGGTATCTGTCATCCTCCCCCTACGACAGACGAGATGAAACGTTATCCGTGTGCCAACAGCTCAGAGGTTTTTGTCCAGCCTTTCAGCTCGTTTGCATCGTTGTGCTTACTGACGGCACAGAAATACAGGCCTTGATCTCCCTGCACCAGTTTATGCAAGGTGAACGTCCCGCTCTCAGCATCAGGCTTAATGACTGAGAATTTTTCACCTAGTTTGAATTCGGCCTCGAAGTCAGGTTTGGAGTTTGCCATAGTGTAAACTATTTGTTTCATCATTTCCCCAGGCAGCTGTCGGTACCAGTACATCTGGTAGTAGTCAGGACCCTTGGAGTGTTTGCAGCTGATAGTTGCGTTGTCACCCTGGTTTTTCCACAGCATGACCGGCTGGTCGACATCACTGCCAGCAGTCACACCTGAATGTCAGAAGAAAAGGTTCAGGCAGGATCACTTTAGCATTTACTGGGAAGATTTGGCTTTGATTTGGATTTGTAGTAACCAACAAAAGTATACTAGCAAAAATATAAGCCAGTTTATTGAAAGTTACCTGAGGTCCACAGCCAAAAGTTCACTAATAGCACAAGTTCCTGCTTGATGATCACATCCATGTTCTGCTGCGCAAAAAACGGTAGAAGTCTCTATTGTAGGGTTTGTAAAGATGGGAGTGCCGATGCAACTTTCAGCTCAGATGATAACAAAAGTAGTAATGTGGCGCCCCCTGCAGGTCATTTGTGGTGCGATCAATAAATAATGCTTGGATGGGGGAAAAAAAACATCTTGAGGAATGTGTGTGTGTGTTTACTGTACGCATGTTTTTCATGTTGAAAAAAACCCCTCAAATCAACATTTTACAGACAATCGCAGTTTGAAATATGAACTCTTTTTAAATTAAATGGAAAGCGCTGATAATGTCAGCAAAACAGCTTTTATTTCTAGATGCTGAATGAATAAAATCTCAGCTGTGACTCATACAACCACGTTCACAGCTTGAGTTTTGATTGGTCAACGTTGATCCGACCCCGTCAGTATCGATGTGAGTCTGACATGGAGGCTGACTGCAGGTGTTCTCTCTCTCTCTCTGCAGAGTTTTTGTACTGACTTCATGGTATTCTGCTGCACTGTGTTTACTGGCAGCACAGAAATACACAGCGCTGTCGTCTACTGTGAGATTGGAAACAGTGAGGTTGGACTGTTTGCGCCCATCTCCTTCAAAACTGATTTTCCCTTTCACATCGCCTTCTATGCTGGGATATTCCAGATTCTGATAACCCAGGAGCTTCAGAGCTTTGTGCTCATCTTGTTTGTACCACAGAATGACTTGGTAGCTTGGTATGCTGTGTGAACATCTGATCTCTTTGTCCACAGATTCACCAGTTTTCTTAATTATGGAAGGAGGTGTTTGGTCGACATCTTTGGAGTCAGAGGCGCCTGTAGAGAAGCAGAAAGCAGCTTAAAATTACAAAATTCCGATCTTGGTGTCTCGTCTGTTTGTTTTTCTCCTCTTACCATTACTTCCTGGCAAAAGAGAGAAGAAAAATATGCAGATCATAAAAATCATTTTGAAGACGATCAGATTGGATCGTCTGAAGAGGCCTCTCATTTCCCCTCCTGTTTGTTCAAAACCAGTGAAGAAGAACGCCTCACTGCTTAAACATACATTCAGGGGGCGGAGTCACTTAGGTTATTTTAAAGACAGTCAGATTCAAACATCGTCGACAAGTCAGTGAAAAACAGGAAGTGACGACACCTCCGGCCTTTCCAACAACCAATAGAATATTTTATTTAGCTAAACTTAATATTTATCTGGTAATATGTTATGAGAAATCATTCTATGATATCTGGAATTCAAATAATTGTTGTGTTTTGACCCAAACTAAACTTTGGGAGTCACCAGTCTAGCTCCTTGCGTGAAAAGCAATGAACAATAATCGCTTTATAATAACTATAAATTATTATAGAATTGTAAAAAATAAATAAATGAAAATGTCACTAACCTTCCAAAGAACTGGTTCAGTGGAAGGTTTTGACTAACAGCTAATAAATGTGATTATTAGTTGAATACCTTCAAAATGTTTTCTTTGCCTCTCTAACACAAATGGTCTCCAGGTGATTAGGAAGCAGTTTAAGCTGAGAAGTCTCTATAGAGAACCAGCGCCATCTACTAGAAAGTGAAAAAGGAATGATTTTTTTTTTTTTTTAATTTGTTTTTGTTTTTAGTTTTACCATTATGTCTGGTATGGCTGAACTCTGCAGTCTGTTCTACAGAACCCCATCAGATCTCAGGTCGCTGAGTCAAATCCTGGCCATGACCTGTGACAAGAAAACCTAGAGTTATGTGTTGAATTATTTTAGAAAGTGGTGTTAGGTTTTTACAGAATTCAGAAAAACCACAATATTGTCTGCATAGAGTGCTTTGAACTGCTACTGTTCAAAGCAGTTCAAATACTGCTTTGAACAATTTTTTGTTTTTATCAGTTGATTAGCCTACTAGATTATTTATAAAAATTATATTGTGTTGTCTAATAATAACAGAATAATAATCCTGTTATTATTCTGGCCACAATAACGGGATTATCTCTACTGTATATAACAGATGTGTCGCATGGTGGCCATTTTGAATGTTGATGTTTTAACTTGCTGCTATTTACAAAAGATAGTAAAGTCGAGGCCATTGCTTTGGAGTAAGAAGCGATTTCAATGCTTTATTAAATGTTGGTGAGAATGTAGCTGCAAGTAAAAACAAGTGAAGTAAACAGAAAAAAACACACACACACATACACAGACACACACAACCGTGAAATGAGGAGGTTCTTGTATTGAGGAGCAGAGATATGCACCACTGTGGTATCTAGCAGCACAGAAATAAACTGCACTGCTGTTCAGGTTGAGATTCTTAATAGTCAGTGTGCAGATTTCTCCTTTATTTGCTCCTCCATCAATCGCCACATTCACATCTTTCTCTGGAGTTCCACTGCCTCCAAGCAGGTATCCCAGGAACCGCTGGTTTCTCCCCGATTGCTTGTACCAGAGGATTGTGTCAAAGTTTTGCTCATGTGAGCAATAAATTTTGACTTCCTTGTCTGGAGGCGACACATAAATGTCCGCTGGACGCTGCTGGACTTTGTCACTTTGAGGAGAACCTGTCGGAGAAAGTTCACGGAAAAGCTTCGTCAGCGACTGTGAAATCAGAAAACGTCACAACAGATTTTGAAAGCAGAAAGAAAAAGCTGGAAACCTTATTCAAAAAGTTGAAATTACCTGAAACTGGGAAAGTGATTAAGCTGAAGCTCATTAAATAGATCAGCATGTTTTCTTCTATAAACATTTGGTTAAATTTAAGTATTATGTGTAGAGTGAGAGTTCCTTGAGATCAAGTATAATGATTTAGTTACGTCCTTGTTTAAGTCGTCATTAGAAGGTGGCGTCAAAGATGATCCTCCTCCTCTTAAGTTATCCGCCACACCGAACCGGTTCAGTATAAAGTTCTGACTGAGCGTCCAATTCCACAGAATAAAAATGAATTAATAACAGAGAAGGAGTGAAAACAAAGATAAGAGCAGGTGCATTGGCGGCTTCTTGGAAAACCACAGCGTTTTGGTGGGGGGGGAAATAAAATGTCTGAGTGAGTTTTTGCAGAGACCAGAAGAGATTTCTGTCACTGTGCTTTGCTAGCAGCGCAGTAGTAGACTGCACTGTGTTCTCGTTCCACTTTCTGGATGAGCAGAGAGCCGTTCTTTGCGCCACTTCCTCCCAGATCTCCATGGAGGCTGAAACTCTTGCTGAATGAGTCCTCCATTGTGGCAGCTTGGTAGTTCAGATATCCGATGAGATTCAGGGAGGTTTTTCCAGGTTGCCTTTGATACCACAGCATCGTTCTGAAGTCGGTTTTGTCGTGGCTGCAGAAAACCTGGATGTTGTCTCCGGGATTTCTGATGAGGTCAGAGTCGGACTGACTGACCTCAAGACCCAGAGCAACACCTGGACACATGGTGAAAATGTTTAAATAAATAACAAAGAGAAAGAAAGAAAGAAAGAAAGAAAGAAAGAAAGAAAGAAAGAAAGAAAGAAAGAAAGAAAGAAAGAAAGAAAGAAA